>PVIY010055029.1:0-13938 GCA_004026745.1 Myrmecophaga tridactyla | reverse complement strand
TGATGCTAAATCTCAGCTCATTCTAGAGTTTTTCTCAATCCCTTGATGCTGAGTCTCAGCTCATTCTAGGATTTCTGTCCCACATTGCCAGGAAGGTCCACACCTCTGGAAGTCATGTCCTACATAGACAGGGGGAGGGTGGTGAGTTTGCTTGCTGTGTTGGCTGGAGAGAGAGGCCACATCTGAGCAACAAAAGAGGCTCTCTTGGGGGTGACTCTTAGGCCTAATTTTAAGTAGGCTTGACCTATCCTTTGTGGGGTTAAGTTTCATATGAACAAACCCCAAGATTGGGGGCTCAGCCTATAGCTTTGGTTGTCCACACTGCTTGTGAGAATATCAAGAATTCAGCTTGAGGGAGTTGAAATTTCCCCCATTCTCACCATTCCCTGAAGGGGACTTTGCAAATACTTTTTTATTCACTGATTAAATCACTCTGGGATTTATCAGGGCATCACTCTGGACAAACCAACAAAATCTCATGTCCTACTTAAGGTTCCATGTACGTATGGTGTTAATTAAGCTGTCTACATAAGTTATATTAGGAAATGCACTAGTCAAAATATAAATTTTGTACCAAATAAACATTTTTGCTTTAGTCTCACACATAAGTTGAAAATTTTAAATATTAATTTACCATCTATTTTCAGCACCCTGTAGTAATGACATTCCTTCGTTCTTCCTCATGAAAAAACATTTTTTTAATTTGTACATTTAGTCACTATCATTATACACTCTAGGCATTCCTAGATTATACCATGTCAACCTTTATCGTCTATCTTTCTTTGTGATTTCATTTATGCCCCCACCCCTTCTCCCTCTATCATTCTCACATTCAGCTTCATTCAGTGTTTTAACATAATTGTATTACAGTTAGGTAGTATTGTGCTATCCATTTCTGAGTTTTTATATTCAATCCTGTTGCACAATCTTTATCCCTTCAGCTCCAATTACCCAATATCTTACTCCATTTCTATCTCCTGATGGTCTCTGTTACCAACAAAATATTCCAAGTTTATTCACTAATGTCAGTTCATATCAGTGAGACCATTGTCCTTTTGTTTTTGGCTAATCTCAATCAGCAAAATGTCCTTAAGTTCCATCCATGTTGTTACATACTTCATAACTTTATTCTGCTTTACAGTTGCATAATATTCCATTTTATGTATATACCACAGTTTGTTTAGCCACCCATCTGTTGATGGACATTTTGGCTGTTTCCATCTCTTGGTAATTGTAAATAATGCTGCTATAAACATTGGTGTGCAAATGTCCATTTGTGTCCTTGCCCTCATGTCCTTTGAGTAGAAACAGCATATAGATGGGTCCTGGTTTTTAATCTATTCTGTCAGTCTATGTCTTTTGATTGGGGAGTTTAACCCATTAACATTTAGTGTCATTATTGCATGGGTAGTACTTTCTTCTACCATTTTGCCTTTTGGATTTTAAATGTCATATCTAATTTACCTTCATTTTACCTTTACTCATAGTCTTCCTTTCTACACTCTTCTCCACACCTCTCTCTTCTGTCTTTTCATATCTGTCTCTAGTGCTCCCTTTAGTATTTCTTGCAGAGCTGGTCTCTTGGTCACAAATTCTCTCAGTGATTTTTTGTCTGAAAATGTTTTAATTTCTCCCTCATTTTTGAAGGACAATTTTGCTGGATTTAGACTTCCTGGTTGGCAGTTTTTCTCTTTTAATAATTTAAATATATCATCCCACTGTCTTCTTGCCTCCATGGTTTCTGCTGAGAAATCTGCGCAGTCTTATTGGGCTTCCCTTGTATGTGATGGATTGCTTTTCTCTTGCTACTTTCAAGATTCTCTCATTCTCTTTGACCTCTGACATTCTGATTAGTAAATGTCTTGGAATACGTCTATTTGGATCTATTCTCTTTGAGGTACACTGCACTTCTTGGGTCTGTAATTTTAAGTCTTTCATGAGAGTTGGGAAATTTTCAGTGATAATTCCTCCATTAGTTTTTCACCTCCTTTTCCCTTCTCTTCTCCTTCTGGGACACCCACAACACATATATTCATCTGCCACATATTGTCATTCATATCCCTGAGTCCCTGCTCTTATTTTCATTTTTCCCCTATATTTTCTTTTTCTTGTCGGATTTCAGATGTTCCATCCTCCAGTTCACTAATCCTATGTTCTGCCTCATGAAATCTACCATTGTAGGTTTCCATTGTTTTTTTCATCTCTTCTACCATGCCATTCATTCCCATAAGTTCTGTGATTTGTTTTTTCAGACTTTTGATTTCTTCTTTTTGTTCATTCCTTGCCTTCTTTATATCCTCCCTCAATTCATTGATTTGGTTTTTGGTGAGGTTTTTCATGTCTGTTCGTATATTCTGAATTAATTGTTTCAACTCCTGTATCTCATTTGATTTGTTGGTTTGTTCCTTTCACTGGGCCATATCTTCAATTTTCCTAGTGTGATTTGTTATTTTTTGCTGGCGTCTAGGCATTTAATTACCTTAATTAGTTTATTCTGGAGATTGCTTTCACTTCTTTTAACTCGGGTTTTCTTGCTGGATGAATTTGTTGTCTATCTGTTCTTTGACATTCAGTTCAGCTTTATCTGGACCTCTAGCTTAGGTTCTGTTTAACAGAGAAGAATTTTTCAGTTCTTGTTTTTCTTGTTTCTTGCCCTGTCTGTACTGTGTCTCCCCCACCGCCTGCCTTAGGAGGGTCTACTTAGGTATTATAGACCCCAGCTGGATTTTCCCAGATCAAACTGGCCTCCTATCAGGAGGAAAGAGTCACCTGCATCAGTTTTCCCTGAGGGTGAGACCCAGCAGGATGAAAGGCTTTCCTGTGAAGTCTCTGGGCTCTGTTTTTCTTATCCTGCCCAGTATGTGCAGCTTGTCTGCCTGCAGGTCCCACCAGCATAAGATGATACCGTACCTTTAACTTTGTCAGACTCTCCCTGCTGGGGACGTGGTGGAGGCAGAGGAGAGGTTGTAAGCTGGTTTTAATGGCTTCAAATTACCAAGCCCTGGTGTCTGAATTCCTTGAGGTAGGGATTCCACCTGAGTTGGGCTTCACCCCTCCCCTGGGGAAGGCACAGGCTCCAAACAAACCCTCAAATAAGCTTGTTTCTGCCTATGCCTGGGTCAGTTGCAGCCTGAGAAGTCCTGCTGCTGTATCCAAAGGCAGTCAAGCCTTTGTAGAAACACAGTCACAAAAACCTGTTTCCTTTTTTTTTCATTTTCTGTCAGTCCTGCCCCCTTGGCACTGGGGCAAAAATGAGTGACCTCCACCTTGACCAGGTTCACCTGAGCTGGGGGCCTATTTTTAGCAGTCAGAATTTGTTAATTAATTCCACAATTGGCGTTTGCTTGGGCTCAGCCCCTGCTGCTGGTAAAGTCTCTTTCCTTTCCCCTCTGGGAAGCAGCCTGTGGGGGATGGGCATCAGCCATCACAGCTTGTGGAACCCACGGTTCTGGGGGGGCTCGCAGCTGGTCCAACTGGTCCAGATCGGGGTACGCTGTGTGTCCGGTCACTGACGTGACCCCAGGAGCTGTTCTGTACTGTTTTTGGTTATTTAGTAGTTGTTTTGGAGGATGAACTAAAACGTGCACATTGCTAAGCTGCCATCTTGGCCCGGAAGTCCAGGAGTTGTTATTTATTTATTTTTTCTTTTGTTGCTTGTGCTTTGGTGTAAACTTTTAGAAGCTACCTCATTTTGCTAGGTCTTGAAGATGTTTCCCTATATTTTCTTCTAAGAGCCTTATGATATGGTTCTTATATTTAGGTATTTGATCCAATTTGAGTTAATTTTTGTATAGGGTGTTAGGTAAGGGTCTGTTTTCATTCTTCTGGCTATTGATATCCAGTTCTCCCATGCTCATTTGTTGAAAAAAAAGCTATTTTTCCCAGTTCAGTGGATTTGGAGACCTTGTCAAAGATCAGTTTACCATAGATTGGGTGGTCTATTTCTGCACTCTCAATTCAAGTCTCTTGGTCAATACTTCCAGTACCATGATGTTTTGAGCATTGTGGCTTTACACTCAGCTTTAAAATTGGGGAGTGTTAATCCTCCCACTTTGTTTTTCTTTTTTAGGATGCTTTTAGCTATTCGGGATCTCTTTCCTTTCCAGATGAGTTTGGTAAGTAGCTTTTCCAAGTCTTCAAAGTAGGTTGTTGGAATTTTGATTGGTACTGTGTTGAATCTGTAGATCAACTTGGGTAGAATTGACATCTTAACTACATTTAACCTTCTTATCTATGAGCATAGAATGTCTTTCCATTATTTATGTCTTCTTTGATTTTTTTTAACAATGTTATGTAGCTTTCTGTGTACAAGTCCTCTACATCCCTAGTTAAGTTCATTCCTAGATCTTGATTCTTTTAGTTGCTATTTTGAATGGATTTTTTTCCTTAATTGATTATTTGGTTAGTGATTTTTTATATATAGAAACATTACTGATTTTTGCACATTAATTTTTTTTTTTGAATGGGCAGGCACCAGGAATTGAACTTGGGTCTCTGGCATGGCAGGCAAGAACTCTGCCATTGAGCCACCATGGCCCGCCATACACATTTATTTTATAACATGCCACCTTGCTGAATTTGTTTATTAGCTCAAGTAACTTTGTTGTAGACTTCTCAGGATCTTCCAAGTTTAGTATCATGTCATCTGTAAATAATGAAAGTTTTACTTCTTTTTTTCCAATTTGGATGCCTTTTATTCCTTTTTCCTTCCTGATTGCTCTCTCTGGAACTTCTAGTATGATGTTGAATAATAGTAGTGACAGACGGCAACCTTGTCTCATTCCCAATCTTAGGGGGGAAACTTTCAGCCTCTTACCATTGTGTATGATGCTGGCTATGGGTTTTTCATATATGCCTTTTATCATGTTGAGGAAGTTACTTTTGATTCCTACTTTTAGAAGTGTTTTTTTTTTCAGAAAAGGATATTGAATTTCATCAATTGCTTTTTCAGTATCAATCAAGATGATCATATGATTTTTCCCTTTCGTTTGTTAATGTGCTGTATTACATTAATTGATTCTTGTATTGAACCATATTTGCATTCCTGGTATAAGCCCCACTTGGTCATGGTGTATAATTCTCTTAATGCGCTATTGGATTCGATTTGCTAAAATTTTGCTGAGAATTTTTGCATCTATGTTCATTAGGGAGATTGGTCTATAGTTTTCCTTTCTTGAAGCATCTTTACTCTGTTTTGGTATTTAGTGATGTTAGCTTCATAAAATGAGTTAGGTAGTGTTCCTTTTTCCTCAATTTTTTGGAAAACTTTGAGCAGGATTGGTGTTAGTTCTTTTTGGAATGTTTGAGAAAATTGCCGTGTGAAGCCATTTGGCGCTGGGCTTTTCTTTGTTGGAAGATTTCTGATGATTGAATCTCTTTACTTGTGATTGCTTGCTGAGATCTTCTACTTCTTCTTGAGTCAGTATAGCTTGTTCATGTGTTTCCAGGAATTTGTTCATTTCATTTAAGTTGTTTAGTTTGTTGGTGTATAATTGTTCATAGTATACTCTTATGATTTTTAATTCTTCAGGGTCTATGGAAATGACCCCCTTCTAACTTTTGATTTTGTTTATTTGCATTCTCTCTTTTTTTCAATCAGTCTTGCTAGAGGCCTATCAATTTTATTGATTTTTTCAAAGAACTAACTTTTGGCTTTATTCATTCTTTCTATTGTTCTTTTGTTCTCCCATTCATTTAATCTTTTTTAATCTTTGTTATTTCTCGTCTTCTACTTGCTTTGGGGTTAGTTTGCTGTTCTTTCTCAAATTCCTCCAGGTGAGCAGTTAAATCCTCAATTTTTGTGCTTTCTTCTATTTTAACATGGGACATGACTCCCAGGGATAAGCCTGGGCCTGGCACCATGGGATGAATAACACCTTCCTAACCAAAAGAAGCAAAAGAAATACAACAAAATAAGGTATCAGTGGCTATGAGAGTTCAGACAGAATCTAGAGGCTATTCTGGAGGCTACTCTTATGTAAGCTTTGGCTAGATATTGTTAATTACCATGGTTTGCCAAACCCCAACCAACGCCATTTCTGATAATCCTAAGGAACACCTAGGCCTCCATCTGAGATTCTACAAAAGTTTCATGCATTAAAATTACTTTCCAGAAACTTACAACCTCCAGATGGTTCCTTGGCCAGAAAGGTCCTGAAACTCAGCGGGGACGCCTCACCAAAAACATCAACTTGTTCCATGCCCCTATCCTATATTGTTGACACCCCTTTCCAAAATGAAAAAGTTAGAATGGGCATAGCCAGTATATCCCTAAAGTTTGGGAGAAGGATCAAAGGAGAAGAAGGAGTTATAACAGAGAAGATAGGATTTAATAAATGAATATGACTGCTGAATCATTATATTGATATTTCTTTTTATTTCCTGTGTCTTGTAGGAACTAGAAGGAAAAAACCTGAAATTGTGGAACTGTAAACCATACCAGATTCTGAAATTTGTTCTATAACTACTTGTCATGATGTACTATGAAATTTAATGCTTTCTTGTGTGTATGTTATATTCACAATAAAAAATGTTTAAAAAAATTCCTTTAGCTTGATCTTCAGCCTTTCAGAGCCAAAACTTGGAGGCCTCAGTCCATAGAGTTTTCCCAACCTGATTTCTAGGTGTGGAATGTGATGCCTCCAGATTCCAAAGAGGCCTACTAGATTCATGGTTTCTTCTTTGTGGGAGTGGATGGAAGACGCGTTGATTTAATTTTTTCTTTGGAGGTCACACCCTTTACCCATAGACCCTTAAAAACTTCATGGAAATGAAGTTTCCTGAATCTTCCCATCCTCTACTTCTCATGTCTTACAAAGCCTCAAGCGAACTCGCCACCTTTTGCACATCTTAATGGATCAACCTGAGGTCATCAATATAATAGGTTTCTGTGATATTCTTTGGAATGTTCAGATGGTACAGGTCTCTTATGATCATGTTATGGCAGAAGACAGGAGAGTTAACATAGCCCTGAGGCAAAAATGTAAATGAATATTGTTGTCTGTCCTAGATAGTTGCAGTCTTTATAATCTTCAATTGCTAACTGAAATGGAAAATAAAACATCAATGACTACATACCATGGATCTGAGGTCTTATTTATCTGCTCCAGCTACAGTGTATGTCTGGCAGCTGCAATTGGAGCTGCTACTTGAGTATGCCTTCAGTAACCAAGCTCATGATTATGGAAATGATTTTTAGATTCATTTTCTGGGATCCATCTGATTTATTCAAGAGCCAGACTGGTGTATGAAACAGAGATATGATGGTTACCACATTCTCCTGCCTCCCATATGTCTTTAATGGAGACACTAATCTCTGCCACCTGCCCAGAGATGTGATAGTGCTTTTGATTTACTGTCTTGGTCAAAGTCACAAGCAGTTTCAGAGGTATCTACTTGTTCTTCCTCATCATAATAACTCCTATTCTATAGACCAAAGACCCAAATAGGGGTTATTCCAACTGCCAAGTATATCAATTTCAATTATAAACTCAATGACTGGGAAAATGACCACTGGGTGTGTCCTGAAACCCTTTGAGCCCATGGTGGCCAGACTTCAGCTAGGACTTCTATTTTATTGCCTGATTTCTACAAGCCCCCCTCCCCATACTAACAGAGGGGCCATGATAACTTTGGTCTTCAGCTGTCAATGTCAGCTCATATCCTGTGTCCAATAGCCCTCAAAATGTCTGGGCATTCCTCTTTCTCCACCATACAGTCACCTGAATAGATGGACATAAGTTGTTTTGAGGAGGACTTGGAGAGTCATCATAATTTATATTTGCCATAGCATCACAGTTTACGGCCACCTAAGGACCTGGCCACATTTTCAGTTAATGAGTTTATGATCTAAAATTTGGCTCAGTTCTGGGATTTGACTTTTTATTGGGATAACCACCCTCAGTCTCCTGCTCCTTCGTTTCTGCTTCCCTTTTGTTGTTGCTGTTTCGAGGTTGTAGATGCTTTAGCAACATCATTATTGGCTGACCATTTATTTTGTCTCTAGGAATGCCAAACCCTTTCGACCATCTCCACAATTGCTTGTGGGTCAACCCCACTTCCTGTCAACATCCTTTGCCTGTCACATGGTAATTGTGGGTTCCTGCCCTCTGGTGGTTAAGTGCTACCACCTGGTCCTTATTATTTTAGGACCACATCATTCTCATGTCCATATTCTCTGATTACTTCTGCCATCCTACCTCTGCTCTGGCCTGCAGAGGAGAGCCAACACTGAAGTTCTCAGCAGTCCTGGTTTTCTCCTCACCTGTGTATTCCTGATGGCACTGGTGAAAAGGTGTGTCCTCTGGGCCCTTCCATGAAGCATAATCCTCTGACCTCACATCATATATCCATTTCAGGAGTCTCATTTCCATCAGCCCCTTTGTTCCTTTCTCTGCCATCCATCAAGACAGTTCAGGCACTTCCCTTCATGAAGCATTGGCCAACACTTTTTCCAAGCCTCTAAGTGCCACCATAGCCACAAATTTGTTCCATTCTCTGAGGGCTTTGCTGTTAAATTCCATGTCCTGAGAAAGTGCTCCCAGGTCAGTGAATTCTTTTTTGTTCAGTCCTACATTTTAACCCCTTGATTAAATAATCTTAAAATGCAATCCCAGTGGTACTGCATGCATTCCTACAGGTACATACTAGCTAATTCATGAAACTTATTGGGTGTATGACTTCTGTCCATTGGTATCAGATTTAATATGTTACCAGTAGGGTTATGCTGGGATTTAACCCTAGTTGTCAGCCTAATAGACCAGCATAGGAGGTAGGAGGAGCTCCTGAAAAGGACACTCATTGTGTTGCAGGGAAGAGGCCTCTGCAACATCTGCCAATGAGGTAGAAATGGTAGCTTTTGCTAGGGAGGAAAGAACTTCTTCCAGCTCCAAGGGTTTAGGAAAGCTCAATTGAACAAATGGCCTCAGAGGCATTCATCCAGATGTCCCCTTCCATCTATGTTCACGGTCCCAGGTTCTTCAAATGAGGACTCTAACCTTAGTGTAACAATCTTGCCTTGATTGAGCATTCAAATGCCCTTAGAGTTCTTTGTCTCTATCTTATGAATCTGCTGCTCAGCTATGAGTGTTCTCCCCCTGTGGGAGATAAGGACTTCCTTGTGAACTACCAAAAAGGCCATTTTGTGGCAGTTATTGCTTGCTAATGACATTTAATGTCTTATTATCCCTCTGCAGGGTATCAATACAAATTCGCTGTAACCAGCAAACTCTGCTGCTTTTGTAGGCACTACCTCTACCAGCATCTCCAACAGGTCTCCCAAATAACTGAATCATTGCACCTGCAATGGTATTCTCCTCCACTGGGACATTTTCCCAGGCCACCACTGGCAAAATTGGGAGCAAACAGGCTGCCACCTTGGGCCAGGGACTATCTGTTCCACTTATCACTCAGGATGGTAATCTTTGCCTGGTGAGCCATAAGTAGGCTGGTCCCAAATTGCCATCTTACTGCCTCTTTTCTTGGACAACTCTTAGTACCTCTTGTGTTCATTTGGGTCCTTCAAAAAGCAGATGCCAAGACAGAATTAAACTGTAATATATTTATTGGGGGAAATGCCTGTGGGGAAAAAATCTGCACTCATGCCAAACTCACATTTCACATAGGTAGCTCCCAGCCAATGACTGAATCCAGAAGGGTTACTAAAGGATATGAATCTCTGCTGATGCATGACTTTGGTCCCAGACTTTCTATCAGTTAGACTGAAACTTACTTAGAACTTCACTGCAGTCTAAGACTCATCCTATCCAGTGCTCCTTCCTTCCCTCTCTCCTTCACAGGGCCAGACCTGCAATGTGGTTTGATGGCTCTCCCTACCTCCTCCAGTATCCTTCACTTTTTCCCTCACAAGCATGTTAGCCACTAAACCTCTTGCACATCTAATTCCATCATGGAACTGTGCCTCAAAGTAACACATAATCTTTTGAAGAACCCCAGTGGGTTTATATCCTACTTGCTTCCAGTGATAATTTTCTCATTAATGCAACATTTAATTGGCGTTTCTAACATCACTGCTAAGTCCTGAATTTCTTACATGTTTTCTGGGATCTCCTTTCAAATCAACTACTGGCATTCAAATACTTGTCTCAGAAACTTCTTTTGGAGGGATCCAAATTAAGAAAACCCTTCTCTTGAAGAAGACCTATATAATGCAACAAGGAAAGAGCACAAATAATTTCACAAAAATTTCTTCTTGTAAAAATCCTTTTTATTTTGGATATTATCCTTGTTTTCTGCCTTATGTTTGTATTAGAGTGATGGTAAGTTATGACTAGATGTCATTAAAGGTTACCTTTTCTGCCTCACACTGGGATCAGAATCCCTCTACTCTTTAAAACCATTACCTGATCATACCCACGATGTTTACCTACAGATTGTAGGAAACCCTTCTGAGTCCCTGCAAAAGGCAAAAGGACTATGTCATTTTAAAAGAAATCTTACTTTTGGTATAGGACAGAGTCCATTTGTATCTCTTAAGGCCATAAAACTTCTATTTTAATATGCATAAAAGAATCTAAGTAAGAGGTAGCTGGTAGTATTGAAGATAAATTATTATTTTTTCACAGGCCTTAGATAAGCTTCATATTTAATCCTTAAAGTTCTTAAAATCTTTTGTTTTAATATATTTATTTTTAATATGAAAATTATATCCTCCAATTCACTAATTAAAATTGATAGGCCAAAAAAATTAAAAGCAAAACAAAAAATTGATATGCCAGAAAAAAATTGATATGCCTTGTTTTCTTAAGACTTCATGATTTTTCCTGGATCACTGCTGCATATTCCAGTTTGAGAATCATGCCTTTACAATAGAAAGATCTCCTGCCTTAAGATTTATTATCTGGGTTCCAAAGAGAACATGAATTTCTTTTAAGTAGATCTTTCAAGATTAAATATGCAAGATGATATGAATGTTCATCATATCATATGTGAAAGATATATACTCTACTATGCTTAAGGCACTCCCATAAGACATTTATGCAGAATAATAGGAAAAATGACAAAAAGGAAAAATAAGGGCAGCAAAATCTAATAAAACAAGTAGTGAAGTCACTCTTTGATATGTATGCCTATAAGTCTTATATACTAGCTTGAATAGCAATGGGAAAAAAGAGAACTTAATCCAACCCAGAGTATGAAAATTTGGAGCAATGTACCCCAGAAAAACATGTTCTTAAACATAGTCCATTCCTGTGGGTGTGAAGCCATTGTAAGTAAGACTTTTGATGAGGTTTCTTCAGTTAAGGTGTGGCCCAGCTCAGCCAGGATGTGTCCTAATCCTGTTGCTGAAGGCCTTTAGAAGCAGATTGAAATTCAGACAAAGAGAAAGCCACAGGAAGCAGAAACTGAAGGTCAACAGAACCCAAAAGAGCAGGGAGAAGTCAGGAGAGGCTGCCATGTGCACTGACACGTGACAGGAGCCCAGGACCAAGGATCACGAGCTGCCAGCTCCAGAACGCCAGTCTTCAAGAAGAAGGCATCACCTTGACCATGCCTTGATTTGGACTTTTCCTAGTCTCAAAGCCATGAGCCAATAAATTCTTGTTTTTTGAACCAACTATTGCATGGTATTTGCTTCAGCAATGAGAAAACTAAAACAAAGGACAACACAGAACGTGATGAGAGGATAGGAAAACAAAGAAAAGATTCCTGCTAGCCACAGCCTAGAGAAAAAGTACATCTATGAAAAACGTCACCAAAACTTCTAGAGACTTTCCGCAGAAGAGATAACAAACTTCATTTGATAAAATGCCTGGATGTTAAATAAACAAGAAGAGACTCGGAAAGTCTCCATAGGTTCTAAGGAACTTCCAGTTAAAGTACTACATTCAGCTATTGTCCTTAGAACAAACACTTAAAACTCATTGAACAAATTAATCATCTAGTCCTCTATTGGGGACTGATGAAAAAGGGGTCTATGACAGGATTCAGTATTACTTAATTAGGGATCCTGAAAATATCATATTTGGTTTCTCTACCTATGCCCAAACCTATCAGAATGAGTAGTGGGAGGTGGTTACATCATGGCAGTTGAATAGCAATATCAGTGTTATACAGAACTGGCACTGTACAGCTCATAATAACGTCCACTTTGAATGCCCCAGCTCCCTCACCCCTAATTACACTTGCCTTTCAATGTTCATTTATAATAAATTGTCCCGAAACACTGACACTTAACAGGAGAGATTCTGGCAAGAGGGCATATTGGCTCTCCGTGATGTAGTGAATACACCAGGGGTAGCAGGTGAAGCTGTTGTGAAGAAAAATCAAGCAGTGTCTTTGTCAGTCCTTCTGTCAGAAAAAAATGGTGGCTGCTCAAGGGGAAGCACATTAACCATTTATATGAGTCCTCAAATGCAGTCTTCCTATCTCACAAAATGGCACCAATATCACCCAGTTTCTCAGGCTAAAAATCTGGGAGTCATATTTGATTCTTTTCCCCCCTCATATAACTCATCCAAACCACTAGCATGTCCTATCTTCATATCTTTGAAATCATCCTGAATCCATTCACTTCTTTATCTGCAGTTTTTATCCTGGTACCAGCCCCATCATTTCTTACCAGGCTACTAGAAATGCTCCTAACTCATCACTCTGATTCCTCCTTGCTCCCAAACAATGCATCTTCCTCATGGCAGCTGATTATGTTTTTCTTTTTTTTTTTTGAGATAAAATAAGAAAGTTGTAAGAAATAATACAGAGCTTATTCTATATACCATATACCCAGTTTCTTTTTTTTTTAACTTTTAAATAATTTCAAATTTACAGGACAGTGGCAAAAATAATACCAACCCCATATACAGAACTCCGAAATAACCCCCATCTAGGTGCCCAGATCCACCAACTTTTTAACATTTTGCCACATTTGCCTTATCATTCAATATCTATCTGCCTATTATATATCTACATATCATCTATCTACATTTATTTTCTAAACACTTAAAAGTAGGTTGTATACTGTAAATTCGATCAAGTCACTACCCTTCTTAAAACCCCCAGGTGATCTCCTGTTCCTTTTAAAATAAAACCCAAATTTCTCACTATGGTTTAAAATGTCCTACGTAATACCACCTTTGCCCTCTTTGCTGACCTCATTTTGTACCCCCATTCTTGCCACACTCTAGGCACATGGGCCTTCTTTATCTTTCTTTGTTCGCACCTCAGAGATATTGCACTTCTATTGCTTCTGCCCAGATCTTTCCATCTAGGGCTTTGCTCAGACATTGCCTCCTCATCCTAGCCTTTCTTGATGAATATATTCTAAAATGCCTCTCTCCACACCCTACCCTGGCCAGTGTAATTCCCTACCATATTGCCCTCTTTTTTATCTGAAACACTTACTACTAACCGAAATAATCTTGTTTATTTGTGTGTGTATTTATTTTCTGTTGCCCTCCATCTAGAAAGCAAGGCTCCACAAAACCAAAGCCTTTGGGCCCTTATTGCTCTGTCAGTGGCTCAACTCTTTTCAATCTCCTTTAAAATGGAGCCTCCTCATTTAAGTGACTCCCCTCAATCCATACTAGGAAAGGCACTTCAGATTCTAGAACACAGAAGCATGCTTCTAAAAGAAATACTTTTCCTAACCCAATCACGACTAGAAGCTACTCTTGGGACTTTACCTGAGAAAAATCTATAAGTATACTTCTACAGCTCAGAAAAAGAAGAATTATGCCAAATTACCTTACTCGTGGTTCTTTTTTTTTTTTTAATTCACTCTAAAGTCCCTGACAAATAATTTCTAATTCTTTGTGAAAGGTTTAGGAGGCGAAAGCGTGACAAAGAAGGACAGTAGACCGGGAAATTTAAAGCGGGCGGGTTTATTTCTGCGCTCCGGGGCTGAACTCACCGAACCCAAGACGGAGGGAGGTGAGTCAGCGCCTGGGTGATGGCGTGGGTGGTTTCTAAGCAAGGGGGGGG
>PVIY010055028.1:0-13936 GCA_004026745.1 Myrmecophaga tridactyla | reverse complement strand
CCCCCTGCTCCCCGCCGCTGCCTGCGCCTGCACACGCACGCTGTGCAAACAGCTGAGGCTCAGCTACTGAGCCACCGCCACCGCCCTCACGGGGCACGCTCTCACCCACATGCACGAAGGCCTTGGCCCTCATCTTATCTCTCTATCACTGGCATCACCACCTTCGCCCAGAGGAGAATGAATAAGTGAGAAACTTCTAGATGTGGCTGCCCCCACCCCGGCACATGGGGGCAGGTGTGGGTGGGAAACGAAGCACACCCTCCTGACACAGACACACACACACACACACATCAGGCTCATCCAGGAACCCCTTGCACAGAGCCCCCCCCACACCTCTCCCAGGGCCCTGCCATCTGAGCAAATAACCAGAGGTGGCTACAGGGGAAGGAGGAAAATGCCCAGGACTCCAGAGTTTCTCTGCCCTGCAGCCAGCCGTCTGCACAGACACGTGACTTCTCAATCGTTTTCAGCCTCAGAACGGGACCAGGTGCAGCGGGCAGCACCCGCCGGCCCAGGGCAGAGGTCTGGTAGCCGGCAGGTGCCATTCACGATTCATCGGTCTGAGAATGGAGAGAATCAAAAACTTAGAAACTCTCCCTGCTAATTACGTAATCCCTTTCCTGGCCGCAGACAAGATCACAGGGGTGGACAGGTTCTGCTCTCTGCCAAGACGTCTTTCTCCAGAAACTGTGGGTTATGGCCCCGCAGGATGGGGGACAAGGGTTGAGACTCGCAGATGTGTTAAATAAGAATTACGGGCTGTGACTGCCTGCAGCCTTAATGAGTCACTGGCATAGGGGAGCTGCCAAACATATGGGGTCCACTTGGGCTGCCGTGTTAAAACAAGCAGGTTTTACTGAGTTCATCAAAATTAAACTTCTACTGAATTCCTCAAAATGCCAGATTCTCAACACATTAACTCACTACACCTCTACAAGACAGGTGCCGCTGGGTGCCCATTTTGCAGATGAGAAAACAGAAGCCCAGAACCAGGATCTGTCTGAGGGGATGCCTTCCCTGACCCCCTGCTCCACTCACCTTGTAAAGTAGGGGCCAATACACCCAGGCCCTTTCCACTGACCATTGCCACAGCAGAGCACCGTGCCCCCATCTGGCCAGGCACCAAGCTGATGCGGAGATGGGTTGAGTGGACCAAACAGCAGAGCCAGGGCTTGCTGGAAAAGGGGGTAGGGAGTTTGGTCCAGAAAAGAGCCAGCCCAGAGAAAAGGCTCACTGTCCTCCAAGAGCTGGAGTCATGGAGAGACACCACGTGGATGAGCCTCCTCTTGGGGTGGGAGATGTAGGAAGCAGACTAGGACTGGAGGAGAGGCAGACAGTCCCCAGCGGGAGGAAGCAGAAGGCACTGCAGAGCCAGGCCTGCCGTGAATGGGACACCAACCCCTGGACGGGAGGAGACATGCCACATGGAGAGCTGCAGCATTGGCACCCAACTCCAATAAAACCACAAGTCCTCAGGCACATATGAAAACTGCAAATAATGCTACCTCCCACGCAGGGTTGCTATCGTGGCCCAGCAGGGTACTCCACTCGTAGGACAGGGGTTGGTCAGGCAGTACACCGTGCCTAAGGCTCCTTCCATCTCCAGACTGTTCAATGGCCTCTCCAGGCCTGAGTGCTTCCTGGGGGAACATCAAGAGCCAATGCTGCCAAAAGGGCATTACTGAGGCATCTGAGAACAATGCACTATAGACTGTGAGCCTTACATTAGTGTTAAAGTTCATAAGCTCAGTAACGTGTGCTGAGGTGGTGACATAAGCGCACATGCATGTTCTCAGGAAAAGTACGTGGAAATACTAAGTGTCCAGGGCGCACGATGTAAACAACCTGCTCTCAAATTAAAAAAAAACATATAAGTAAAGAAAAAGATAAGTAGATGGATGGATAGTTAGATCAAACAGAGGGAAGGATGCACAGTTAAATGGGATGAATGGAAGGATGGATGGATGGACAGACGATGGATGGAAGGACAGAGACAGACAGACAAATGGGTAGAATGATATGGCAAGTATTAAAAGTTGGTGGATCTGGGTATCTGAGGGAGATAGGTTGGAATTCTCTGTATGGGTCCTATGTTATTTTTGCAGCTGTCCTGTAAGTCTGGAATTATTTCAAAATAAAATGTTTATTTAAAAAAAAAAAAAGATCCTGACTCTGTCCTTATTCAAATAAATCAGTGAAAGGGCTACCGAAGAGTCTGAAAACCTCAAATGTGACTCTCTATAATCACTTCAAACAGAGATCTTGTGACCCCAGGCACTGAAAGTTAGTTTAAACAGTGCTAGAAATTATCTGTTCCAATATTCCAACCTCCTCATTTTACAGACAAGGAATCAACTAGGAGAGGAACAGAGAAGAACAATGGTTGCTCCAAGACCTCAAATTAGCTTACAGGCAAAGCTAGGCTAAAATCCTGGTTTCCTCGCTGCATTTCCAATGCCTAGCCACCAAAACACCCTGCCTAAAAACTCACAAAATGGGATTACAAATCATGTACACAGAGATAATGTGGAGGCGCAAATGAACTCTAAAACATAATCAGAGTACATAAAATACAGCACTACTCTATAAATAAGTTAATCTTTTAATTAACCATTGCTCTCGCTCTCCCAAACCAAGGAGGCCAATCTGTAGATTGCTTGATTGGCTCACATTTCTTAAGAGATGTCAAAAAAAACAACAAATTCTACTTTCTCTCCTTGAAAAATTTTCTAGGATTGATGTATCAACAAGCATTTACTAAGCCCAAATAGAGACTAGGGAGGCAGTTTTGATGAGTGCTATATACAAGGGAGCACGCAAGAGCAAGTGAGAGCTTAGAGCTGGAGCAGGAAGGACTGCATGGAGGAGGTGACTCTGAGTTATGGGGCTCATGTAGTGGGGAGGAGAGGTACCCCAAAGACGAGCAGCACAGGTCTTTAAAATCCTTGTAGTGGGTAGATGGATGGATGGATAGATGGATGGATGAGTGGGTGGGTGGATGGATGAGTGGATGGATAGATGAGTGGATGAGTGGATAAATAAGTGGGTGGGTGGATGGATGGGTAGATGGATGGATGGATGGATGGATGGATGGATGGATGGATGGATGGATGAGTGAATAGATAACTGGGTGGGTGGATGGCTACATGGATAGGTGGATGGGCAGATGGATGGGTGGATGGAAGAAGCAGCAAAAGGAGAGGAGGAAGAGAGGGAGGGCGGGAGGGGGGACAGATGGAAGATGGCTGGCTGGATGATACAGGATGGACAGATAATTTTGCAAGCATCTAATTTCCTGTGTTAAACCTTCCTGCTTACTATACCTACAGGGTTTTATTTCTTGCCTGAACTCTGTGCTAAATGCTTTACCATATGATTTTATTTAGTACGAGACCTGGTATTCATCCCTTTTTGCAAGTGAGGTAACTGACAGTTGGGATCACACCACTCACAAGAGGCAGTGGCATCCGAAGTCCAGAGTTCTATACGTGCCAGTCACAATCACTTCTTATGCTACCCACCACCCCACCTGTTCCTACTCTCACGCTTACCCAGGGGATGGGGCCTCCTCGGTGCAATCATAGGTGACAGGAGGGAGGGGTAATAAAGCAGTGTCAAGCATCACATAAAGCCAGAAAGGGGGCATAGGATTAGGAGGTCCAACTCCTTCACTTTAAATGCAAGTTCCTGAGATCAAGAGAACGGAGGGGAGAGAGCCAAAGCGAGGCTCCAGCCTGCTTCTTCCCACAACGGTAATGCTCCCACCTCCTATGCCCACCGCAGCCTCATGTTCCTGGCAAACATTCCCCTGTCTTGCCTTTCGAGGTCACGCTGGCCAGTTCATGACTTTCCTCCAGCAGCCTCCCTCCTAGCCATAGAAGATGACGGTGCAAGAGGCACATCCAAGAAACCTGCTGGGATTTCAGAGGCCGCCAGCTCGGTAGCCAAGTTAGCAAGGTGTGCTCAGGCTGATGAGTTTATTAAGTGCCGGGCACATAACAGATGTTCCAGTAAATACCAGCTGATTGACTGATGGATTGCACAAGGAATTCCTCTTGATGGCACCTGGCACGCCATTTCAAATTCAAGGCACAGAAAAGGAGGTTTAAGAGTTCCAGCCTGATGTGAGAATGAGATGCAAAAAAAGCCCTGCTGACTGCTCTGACAGTCCCCTGTTGGGTTCCCAGGATATCCCCCTCAGTCCCCACAGGAGAGGCCTTGCTGGGACCTTCCTCCCGCTTGTTTGCAGGTCCCAGGTCCCTCCAGCACTGCTTTTCAATGGCAGCACTGCTGACACTTGGGGCCACACACTTATTTGCTGTGAGGGGCTGTCCGGTGGCTTTGTATGATATTGAGCAGCACCCCTGGTTTCTACACACTGGAAGCCAGTAACAATCCTCTGGTTGTGACAACCCAAAAGGTCTCCAGACATCACCAAATGTCCCCTAGGCCAAATCACCCCGAGGCAAACCACTGCTGAAACCCCAGGTGTTTCCAGCTGCTCCAAGGACAGAAAGTCATGGTTGGGGTGTCAGCAAGCCTGCTGAGGTGAACGGAGATATTAGCCAATGTCTCTAAGACTTGGTTTCCCCATCTGGAAGTGAGGCCAAATTTTCTAAGTGAGTTGCATGCTTCCGGACATGTATACTGATTTCTACCTAACCGTCTGCAAAACCTTACACGGGTGCTTCCAATCTCTCCCCAAAAGCTAGAGCGATACTCCAGAACATCCATTAAGGCCTAATAAGGGCCTTAAAAACAGCTGTCCAAATAGTCTGACCAAATTATTCCATGTTTAGAACTCTATTCCAAGGTAATGATGAGAATTTCAGGTACACATGTCTTCACAAATATCTTTAGCTCAGCATCACCTGCAGGGTGAGGTCCTGAACTGTCTACCCCAGCGTGGACGTGCTCCAGACCTTGGTCCACATTTTTGTGGGTGTGGATCCACTGCAAATAAGAACTCTTCAAGATGTGGCTGCAGTTAAGGTGTGGTCCCACTGACTCAAGTTACTGGAGCCCTTTGTTAGCAGAGTGAAAGTCGGACGGGAGAGAAGCCACCGCGAGGAGCCAGATGCTGGTGGAACTCAGAGGAGAAAGGAGAAGATGCCGCCATTTGCACCATCACGTGATGGAGAAGCCAAGGACTAAGCACAGCCGGCAGCCCCGCACCCCACAGTCTTCTGGGAGGAAGCATTTCCTGGCAGACGCCTCGATTTTGGACTTGTCCCACTCTCAAAATCATAAGCCGAAAGAATTCTTGTTGTTTAAGCCAACCCATTGTATGGTAGTTGTTTTAACAGCCAGGAAACGAAAACATACAGTAACAAAAAGCAGAAACAATCTAAATGCTTAACTATGTAAGGACAGAATGGAATATGATAGAGGCAGTCAAAGGAATGTAATATGTAGTCAGTAAAAATCACAATGAAAAAGTGTTGACTCATAACATGGGAAAATATCCATGATAGAATGTTAAGTGAATCAAGAATTATAAGATACATATATAGTGTTAATTTCAGTTTTGCAGGAAAAAAAAAGACTGCATATCTAAAAATAAATAAAGAGACAAAGCAACTGTACCAAAATTTCTCTATTATGTTTTTCCATATTTTACACATTTTCTGTGAAAAAAGCATGTATTAGTTAAAAGTAAAATCATGGGAGGGGGATTTTTAAAATATATTTCCATCAAGAGGAAAGGCTTTACACAGGGATCAAAAGAGGTATGTGTACACTGATGTTTACAGTGGACTTATTCACAATAGCCCAGTGTCCATCAACAGATAAATAAACGAAATGTGGTCTATCAATACACCGGAATATTAATCAGCCATAAAACGAATGAAGTTCTGATACATGTCACAACACGGATGAACCCTGAAGACATCATGTTGAGTGAAATAAGTCAGACACAAAATGACAAACATTGCATGATCTCACTGATAGGAAATATCTATGATATTTAAGTTCATAGAGAGAGAAAGTAGAGTACAAGCTACCACAGGCCAGGGAGGGAGGGGGAATGGGGAGTCAATGCTTACATGGTGCAGGGTTTCTATTCGGGGTGATAGAAAGATCTTGGTAATAGATAGCGGGGTTAGTAACACAACATTGTGAGTGTAAGTAATGCCAGTGAACTGTATGCTTGAAAGCAGTCACAATGGGAACTTTCATGTTGTATATGTGTTACCACAGTTTAAAGACAGACAGAGAAAAGCAGGCTTTGCTTAAATCATCAAGTGCTAAACCAAAAAAGCCCAGGACTTGGATGCAGAGCCCCAAGTCAAGCAAAGAGAAGGCTTGCTCAAACCTCAAGGGAAACCAAAGAAACAGAATCAGAAGGAAGAGGGATGGCGGGGCCTGGACCACTGGGGAAACCCAAGCAAGGGCGAGATGGGCTGGGCACTGGATGTGAGGATGGGTGGCAGGTGGGCGGCAGGTGGGCAGCCTCCGGGCCGGCAGCCCCAGGGCACAGCCAGTGCTGCCTGGCAAGGCCAACTCCGCGAGGTAGGCTAGCCGATGCATATGGCAGGCACTGGTCTGTGACCTGGCTTCTCATGCCATCCTCGGCATTCTTTGGCTTGCAGCAGCAGCACTCCAACTTCTGCCTTCATCTTCACGTGCCTTCTTCCCTGTGTCTGTCTGTCTCTCCCCTCCCCTTCTTATAAGGACATCAGCCATATTAGTTTAACGACTCACACTTCTCCAGTGTTGTATTAGTTTGTAAGCTGCTGGAATGCGATATTCCAGAAATGGAACAGCTTTTAAAAAGGGAATTAAGTAAGTTACAAGTTTACAGTTCTAAGGAAGTGAAAAATGTCCAAATCAAGGCACCAACAAGAGGTTATCCTCCCTCAAGAAAGGCCGATGGGTCAGGAACCCCTCTGTCAGCTGGGAAGTCACGAGGCTGGCACCTGCTGGTCCCTTGCTCCTGGGCTCCATTGCTTTCGGCCTCTATTCATGTGGAGACTCCTCACTTTGCCTCTCTGGGGCTGGCTTTCATTTCTTGACTTCCCTTGGCTCTCTACAGGTTCTGGCTTGCTTAGCATCTCATGGTGATGCCTGCTGGGTTCCAAACATCTCCAGACATCCGTGTCTCTGTTCTCTGAAGCAACTGTTCTCCAAGAGCCTACATCTGCCCTCTCTCTATTGGCTCTGAGGCTTCTGTTGTTTCTTACTCTCTCCAAAATGTTTCCTCTTTTAAAGAATTCCAGTAAACTAATCAAGACTTACCTGGAATGGGTGGAGTCACATCTCCATCTAATCAAAGGTCACACCACAAGTGGGAGGGTAACATTCCATGGATATAATCTAATCAAAAGTTTCTGTCCTACAATATTGAATTAAGATTAAAAGAAACGACTGCCCCCACAAGATTGAATCAGGATTAATACATGGCTTTTCTGGGGTTCATAATATTTTCAGACTGGCACAATTGCCAACTCCAAGTGCCCACAATCTGAACCAAGTACAGAAATGGGGGCGGGGGTCTGTGCATCATGGCTTCAGAAGTATCAATTCTTCTATTTTTTCAGGTTCTCTTGAAGTCCTCGCCCACATGCACTTCAAATATTAAAATAATGCTAATACTTGATGACCTGACAGCTGCACTTCAGGAGGCCACACAAGTGTGTCCCCCTTCCTAACAAAGGTAGGCAGAAGTAGTACATGTTAGAAGAGCAGGATGTGTCCAATCTATGCTCATATGTTTAGATAATGGATGGATGGACAGATGGATGGACGATGGTCAGGACAGACAGACAGATACGGCAAATGGAGCAAAATGCTGAAAGTTGTCACTTTTAGTTATCCGGGTGAGGGCGTACGTTGGAGTACTATGTACCGTTTTTTTTGTAATATATCTGCAACCTTCCTATAAGTTTGGAGTTAGCTTAAAATGAAATGTTAAAAAATAATAATAATAAATCTAAAAGTCTGCCAGGCGGGACAAGGCTGGCCCTATGCTATCAGATCCAGAGGCACGAGGCCCGCTGGACCGCCACGGCCACGATGCTCAGAGGCTCGTTTAAGGCCTAAGTCACAAATCCGACTCTGGGGTGAGAAACTGAGGCTCGCAGAAAGGGGGACCAACTTCCAAAGCCGAGTTCTTGCTGATGTCCAGCGGCCCCGTTCAGCAAACGAGGACTCCTCTCAGCGCCATCTCCTGCCTTCTCCCTGGGGAGGCCTCACGTTACAGTGGGAGACGAGACTTCCCAAAGCCAAGGCCAAGTGCAGGGAGTGGGGCCGCGGGCTGGGAGGGCGGCGGCTGGGGCTCCAGGGGAGCCCAGGCCCACCCGCCTTCCCTCCATGGTCTCCCGGCTCTGAGCCAGCTGCAGCCACACCTGCCCCGCAGCATGGAGGAGGGCAGATGCCATGAGAGTGGAAACCAACCTGCCAAGGGACAGGACAAGGAGATTTAGAGGCTCCTCTCCACCCCATCCCAGAGGGAAGGGCACAGGAGGAGACAGAGAGAGGGCGAGACTGAAAGAAGGAAAAAGACAGACAGATACCAGTCCTTCCTGAATTACCAAGAAAGTTTATGGTCACCGAGACCCTGTGGTATCACACACACACCTGCCAATACACACGCTACCTGGGCAACGACACTTTTTCAAAGGAGCAGGAGCCTCAATTTGGCACGGCATGAGACCTGTTGGGAGCCCACCCAGCACAGGGTGGCCTTGCTGCTGGACGGCACTCCTGCTGTGGGGTGCCCGGGATGGCGCCCGTGATGACTGATGACAGGTAAGGCAGGTCCCCTGCCTGGGGCTGAAGGCTTCCAGGCCAGCCCCGGGGTAATGACAACATCTCACATCTGGATAAAGCATAACGTCCAAAACCCTTTACCATTTACAGCCCAAGGGATCCTCGCAAAATCCAATGAAGTGTGACAGAGAGGGAAACTGAGGCCACACACTGAGATTAGGACATGGGAACTAGAGGCTGGAAGCCACAAGCCATGACTTGCACACTGCAGGGGCTCAAAATCTGCTTGCACAATAACACATTCGCCTCCGGGGGGGGGAGGGGGGAGGCGGGACCTTAAACTTTGTCTCTTGCTTTGGAGCCTTTTAAGGAAAAGACAAGGATGGGAACTAATATTTAGCACACCCTAATTCCATACCTGGTACCACATCAGGCCCTTGTCATAAGCTCTCTCTTCTATGTTTCCCACAACCATTCCAAAAAGGAACTCTCTGCTTTACAGTTGAGGAAACAGGCTCAGAAAGGTTAAGTAACCTGCCCAAGGCCACACAGCTAGTAACAGCAGAGCTGGAATTCACCCCGGCCTTCCTGCCTGAAGCCAGAGCTCTCAGGCCCTATGGCCTGCTGCCTCTCCTCCTGGAGCATTCCCAAGAAGGGAAGAGCAGCGCTAACTATGCCCACACCCCACGCGACCTCACTGCCACACAGCAGTCTGGGGGATGGGAAGCTCAGCCCTGGACAAAGCCATCCAACTCACAGGCGCAGATGAATGCATAAACCGTGTTACGTATGTACAGTGGAGTATTATTTGGCTATGAAAAGGAGTGAAGTTCTGGTGCATGTGACAACTGATTTAACCTTGAAGACAACACATTGAGTGAAATAAGCCAGACACAAAAGGACAAATACTGAATGATGTCGGTCACATGAAAGAAGCAGGATAGGCAAATTCATAGCGTCAGAAATTGGAATACAAGTTACCAGGAGCTGGAGTAGGGGTGGGGAAATGGGGAGCTAATGCTTAATTGGTCGAGTTTCTGATTAGGGTGACAGGAAAGTTTGGGCAGTAGAAGGTGGTGACAGAGGCACAACTGCGGGAATGTAGTTAACACCACTGGATTGTGTATTTGAAAAGGCATAAAAAGGGAAATTTTAGGTTGTGTATCAATTACCACACACACAAAAAATAAACTGGACAACACAAAGGTGAAGCCTAATGTAAACAGTGGGCTAAAGTTAATCACATAATTAAATAATACTGTTTCATCAATTGTAACAAAAGCACCACACCAATGCAAAATGTTAATAATGGGAAAAACTGTGTGTGTGTGTGTGAGGGGGGTTTCTGGAAACCGGGTACTTTCTGCATGATTTTTCTGCAGAATCCAAGCTGGCCATTCATGCCCCCACCCACCCACCCAGCAGACTCCAGCTCTGCAGCCTGGTGCTACACAGCATGGGGGGAGAGGAGGAGGCAGCAGCCCAGTCGGACCCTGAGATGGTCAGTCTTCTGGTCACTCAGCCGTAAAGCAGTGAGACAGCCATCAGGCGGCCCAGGAAGTTTCTTACCCGGTGACCCTATGGCACAACTGCCACATCCACTACACTGCCCGCCGATAAGCCTTCGAGGGCCAGGTGACGCCAGAGCCACCTGTAGCCTCAGCCACCGTCCCATGAGGGAGGGGCCCTCCCCACCTAGGGTCCGCTGCTCCACGCTGTTTGGGAGCAGCAGCACCTGGGTTCCCAGCAGCAGGTGCGGCCGCCACCTCCAGGCCAGCAGGAGCCGACCACTTTCCTGGATTGGTCCCTCAAGCCTCACAAATAAGAGCACCACCCCTGTGTTAATGCAAGATCACAGAACCAGTCAGGGAGTTCAAAGTAATCAATTACTTGCTCATCCCCATCGCTCCCTGCCCCCCCCCCGCCCCCAGAAGTCTTGATAAAATGCAGATTCCAGGGCCCACCCTGGAGGAATTCTCATTCAGGAGACTGGTTTGTTGTCTGACAGTTAGAACAGATCTTTTGGAAGTTTGGTTCCATTGGAGGGCCTGCCTTGTGGGTGTCTTTACAGTTCCTTAAGAGGGGTGAGAAGAAGACGTACTGGTCGGTATGTGGGCCCAGAGGGGAGCCGGGTAGCATGGGGCAAGCCAGGATGAAGAGAGAGGAGTTGGCCTGCATATTTCATAAGCTTCCCACTCGCACCCCTCCAGGAGTCTGCAGATGGGTGTGAAGATGCTCTGGAGCCTTGTCCTCCAACCTGCTTCTATGGACTCGTTTCCAGTTCTGACCTTTTCCCCTTATGCTATTTCTCCTTTTTGTATAAGCCTATCTTAGGAGAAGGAAAAAATTTTTCAATTCATTAAGGGGTCCGATGGTTCTATATCAACATCAACACATATACAAATGCGTCCCACATTCACGCTCAGCAGCAGGAAGAACCACCTAACCTGCCACATTTTCTAGAGATGAATCCATCTCAATTACATCCAAACCCCACTATCCCCTTCCAACTGTGGACTCGCATTCCTGGAAATTCCAGGCCTAAGAACTGCTGAGTGTGACTTCTTCCGGCCCTACATAAACACAGGGACACACACGCAGTCCCTGGCCAATGAGCACCAAGCGCGTCCCCTCGCCTTGATCTCTGCAGACAGCGGGGCCCGCCCTAAATATGCTGTCACTGCTTGGACACACACCATGTATCACAAGAGCAGAGCCCACAGCTGTCCGCGGAAACGTCTGAGTGATGTGCATTCAACCTGTCATCGGGCCGTGCTGACCTCAATTTTTTGAGAAATGAAGTCAAAATTCTATCCTTATCTTCAGAGACCGAGATATATTTATGTGTCGGTCCTTCCTCTGTTTTTCTTTAGCCTTCAGTAAAACCTGAGAAGGCCACCCCCCACCCCCACGCGATGTCCCCAAGTCCACCCCACCCCCCACCCTGTGACCACATTCCCCTGAGCCCGGCAGCCGCTAGAGAGGGAGCCCAGCAGGGGGAAGGAGGGCATAAAACTCAAGAGACATCCTCACTACACTCTCCCCAGAAGTCGAAGGCAACGGCAAAGCCCCCCACCCCAACTTCCAGCACGTTCTCCAGACTCCCACCCTCCCACCCCGAGAGGGCAGCACGGGCCAGCTCTGAGGACTTTGCAGCTGGAGTACTGGAGGGGTCCCACTTGCCAACTCCCTTCTTCCAGAGAGAGCACAAAGTGACTCGCACAGCGTCACCTAGCCATTGAGGGGCAGTTTTTAGTTTCCTTGGCTGCTCAAGCAAATACCATGCAATGGGTCGGCTTAAACCACAGGGATTTACTAACTCATGGTTTTGAGGCTAGGAAAAAGTCCAAATCCAGGTGTCATGAAGGCGATGCTTTCTCCCCAAAGACTGTGGCTGCCACTGATCCTTGGACCTGGGCTCCTCTGTCACATGGCAGTGCACATGGCGGCCTCTCGTGGCCTCTCCCTTCTTTCAGCTTCTTGCTTCCTGTGGCTTTTTCTATTTATTTCTTAATTTCATTCTGTTTATAGGATTAAGACCCATCCTGATAGAGGTGGGCCATGCAGTAACTGAAGTAACCTCATCAAAAGGTCCTATTGGCAATGGGGATCAACCCACAGGAATGGATTAAGTTTAAGAACATGTTTTTCTGGGGTACAGACGACTTTAAACCACCACAGTGGCTGTCTCACTCTCCCTGATGGTAACCCCAAAAGGTTTGGGCCAGTTCCTTTCCATACTGCATCTGTCCATCATTCTCATTATTATTCTCTTCCTTTACTTTTTCCAGGGGAAAAGGACCTTTTATCCAGGGGAAAAAATGATATATGTAAAAATAGTCTTAGTGGTTGGGGGGGGGATGGTTCCTGTGACCCAAATGTCTATACCATTCCAACTTCTGAAGGCCAATATGTGACAACTCGATCTTATGTATCTAAGGGTCTTAATTAGCAGATGATGAAGAGGATGGTGGGGGCTGGGGGTGAGCATCAGTGTACCTTTGCCCTTTTCCACCTGGTCCGTCATATTCACCCTTCAAGACCAGTTCCAACAGGAAGCAGTAGTTTCCAAGCAGAACTAGTTCAGTCCCATGGGACCTGCCATTCCTCGATGGTCAGGCTGGAATTATTTAAATGCCTTTCTGTGTCCCCCCACCACCACCCTTAAAATGGAACTCAGTAAGTCTCCTATCCCTTGCTTGGTGAACTGTAGATTCCCAAGGAAAGAAGCAACAAATCAAGAGCAATTTTCTGGTCATCGAGGTCCGCCTTTGCCACAAATACATGCATAATAATCTCCCCATCTCAGGCTTAAAAATATGGACTTGTTTTTTTAACTCCCCACATAACGAATGAGCTTAAATATTAGAAGTTGAAAGTATTAAGTAAATCATTTCACCTGCAAAGCTTCTATTTGCGTAACATTAATTCATCATGGCAACTAAAACAAATTCATCACATTCTGTATATTAGATGCTGATTTATGTCGGAATTGAAAAAAAAATCATGAGCTCAAAATTATGTTGACATGATGTACATGCTCCACGCAAAAAGATTTTTCTCTTTCCTCCCCGTCTCACCCCCTTTTTTCTAAATCATCCGAACAACTGAATTATGGTGGGAAGAAAAAGATTTGAAGAGCGGAAGGAGGCAGAAGGGCTGGCATCTCGGAAAATGAGTAATGCTACAGCTTCACGTGTGTGGCAGGCTCTCTACGCGGGTAACACACTCCACGCTGCTGTTATTAACGTCAAGTATGCCAAAGATACGCAGGGAAATCATTACCATCCATCCCCACTAACCGCCATTAAATTTCCATCAATTCAACTTAGCACGAGGGTGCTTGAGCGGCCCTTACAGTTCCGTACAAACGTGGCTCAAAAGTCGGGCTGACTTATAGCATTGTCCACCACACAAAGACGCCTTGCTAAGCGGCTGCTGAAAGGGGGCTAACTTGGTCCCAGAACGGATGCTCTTTTAACGTCCTAGGCATCCCAAGATCTTGCTTTTTTTCTGAGCGCTAAAAGGCCTAGACCCCCTCCAGGTCAAGAGCAAGGAGTTGAGGATGGGGGGCTACTTGTAGCGACCACCCTTCCTTTCCTGCCTCTGAGTGGGGACTGGCAGACCCAGACTTCGTGGCTCTAAGACTTTCGCAGACGCCTCAAATAAATTGTTTCAGCCCCACCAAAAGTTTGGTAACTGCCCCCCTCCCAGCCACCCACCC
>PVIY010055027.1:0-13939 GCA_004026745.1 Myrmecophaga tridactyla | reverse complement strand
ATGGCCACACAGCGGTCATAGGCCATGGCTGACAACAAGAAAAGTTCACTGATAATGAACATAATGAAGAAAGCCATCTGTGTGGCACAGGCATAATAGGAAATGGTATTTTTCTCCTCAACAAGATTTGCCAGCATCTTGGGACAAATGACAGTAGAATTGCCAAGATCAATGAAAGCCAGGTGTCTGATAAAGAAATACATGGGAGTGTGGAGGTGGGAGTCCACCTTGGTCAGGATGATCATGCCCAGGTTGCCCACCAGCATGACCATGTAGATGAGGAGAAAGACCCCAAAAAGTGGACCCTGCAGCTCAGGGCATGTTGTGACTCCCAGTAGAATGAATTCAGATGGTGTTGTCAGATTCTGCTGATCCATTTTTCCCAAGTTATCTCCTCTGGGAAGAAGCAGAAGCATTGTCACTAATTTTCCTGTAACTATCTAAACATAATACTACTAGAAATAATGAAGAATATGTTTTCCTACTATGTGATAGTAAAATAAACCCACATTTGAAGTTAAAATAATGATAGAATCTCGTACTTCCCAAAATAGTGATATCTGTCTGAAACCCATTATGAACTGATATGACAGATTGAGTATAAATGGAGTCAGCATATTTGGAGCATACCCATTGATAGCAAAATGATATAGTTGTTAGTATAGAAACTTTAAGATATATTTAATCTATCTGATGGCATTCCAATATTTCTTTATACATTTCCATTATCAGCTATGATTTCTAGTGGAATTTTGATGTTTTTAAAGGGAGAGGTGGAGTTCATTTAAAGGTAATGAAACAGATTTTAGGGTCTCATTTGTATCAGCTTCTACAAAGACCTGGGTGGGACCTAGCAAAGCATGAACATAGTGATATGTCTTTGTAAGCATTGTAAAATTAAGTTACCCAGCATCATCTTTGTTGGCATAAGAGTCACGATATGTTAACCTTTTCTTTCCAGTCCATCTTCCACTCCATTGCAATTCACCTAACATCAGATTACATTCAGCTATCTAATGGGATTTCTAAAGGTCAGTTAAGAGGGAATTGAGTTAATAATTCTTTGTTTCATGTATAGTGGTCATACTAAGTAGTTCAAAATCAATGACATGTATTATTAAATAGTGCTTTCTGTTCTGGTGCCAAATGGCTTCTAACAACAGTTCTTCCAACCTGTATGCTTTGTTTGCAATCTAATTAATGAAAATATTTTATTGATGAATTTTAGAGAGTACATTATCATGAGCAAATTGTTTATCATTGCA
This sequence comes from Myrmecophaga tridactyla, assembly GCA_004026745.1. Classification (NCBI taxonomy): domain Eukaryota; kingdom Metazoa; phylum Chordata; class Mammalia; order Pilosa; family Myrmecophagidae; genus Myrmecophaga; species Myrmecophaga tridactyla. The sequence continues at coordinate 12,674 of PVIY010055027.1, read as the reverse complement.
ATTTGTTTTTTATTTCCCTTTGTAAGTATTTATATTCACACTCAATTGATATTTAGATTTTATATAAAAAATGAAAGTGCATAATTTATTTATAAACATACAATATTGTTTGAATAAACATCAAGGACCACAAAAATCTGGTTCCATACCTACTAAAGTCTGTTGCTTACATCAATATACATGGATTTTGATTATTTAATTTTGTATATTATGTATTTTCATTTAATATAACTTGGTTATGATAAAGTTGATAAGATTGAAAATATATATTTATGAATTTAATGCATCATATATTCATACTGTAAATTGATTTCTGGAACTGAACAATGGAGAATTTATAGAATATAATGCTGTGATTTTCAAATGTCAAGGATAAGTCTTCTCCCATTTGTTTCCTACAGTTTTACAAGGAAAGTCAGCAAATCAAATTGGAACTATTCTGCTTGAAGGTAATGGAGCTGGTTTAGCTTTATCCATTTGGATGGCTTCTTAAGTTCCTGTCACATTCAGCTCCCCCTTCATGAAAACCTTGAACTCTTTAAGTAGGATTTTCAATTGGAAGAGACAAGCGAGTTCAAAATGTTCAGCCACATAAAATGCAGTCACAATTATTTTAATGTAAGGGATTCCCCAGGCTGAGCATTGTACAATTATCAGGTAAGACTTCAAGGGCTCCAGCTCCCCCCACCCCTCATCCCCCAATGTTCTAGCAGTCAGGAGCCATGTGTAGCTGTTTTCTGTTAAGGATGATTTTTGGTCATATTGACTGGTTAGAACTTTCAACAGAGTGGCAGCAATTCTAAGAATCTGCTAGTTATTGGTCTGGATTTTGCCAGCTTTATGGGGGAAACATGGGAGCTGGGCAGGACAATACTGAAGATTGTTTTGCCTTCTTCCTGAGGTTTTTGCTGCTTTTTTTCTTTTTTTTTTGAACACGTACATTCTGCTTTCCAAAAGCCCCTCTCCCTCCACAATATATGAACTCATAAGTCTTTCTTCAGTGTTGTGCTAAGATTTATTCTAGCATTATTGAGCTTATTTCCATTCTTATTGTCAGACATTACCTCCCTATGAATATACTGGGATTCTTTTGTCCTGCCCATTTTACTGCATCAAAAAAACAGTATCTCTGACCTTTACTGAGCTTCAAATGTACATTTTAAATAACTGTTTTTAACCATTAGAGCAGACAGAATAAAAGAGTATGTGAAGGAATTGCTGATTTTTCAATCTTTAGACATGATGGCAACAGAAATTACTTTGGGTTCAGAGTGTTCTCAGTAACTCCATAACTCATAAAAAGTACACTATCAGTCAATTTACTCAAATTATAATGCATATTCTTAAAAAGCATAACCAGTAGTAATCAACCAAATAAGAACAACAAAAAAGCAAACTATCAGCAACAAAACAGTGCAACAGACATACTTATCTAAAATGTATTCCCAGATTATCAAGTATTGCATGGCATATATTTATACTAAAAAAGTCCATTTTAATCAAATATTCTATTGATCATACTTGTATTGAAAGAATATTTGTTATGAATTAATGACTATAAAGGATGTACTTATGGTAAAGAGTTATTCATTGTTTATCTGAAATTCAAATGCAACTGATCATCATGAATGTCATATGCAACCCTAACCTTAATAAATTCTGTTATCTGCAACCCTAATCTTAATAAATTCAAGATCAGTGATTTTGTTTTCCTGCATTTTTAACTTCCCCTTCACTTGCAGTATCCAAATGTCACTATCAGCTCATAGGGAAAAACAGATCTGGTGCACGTACTCAATTCCTAGGATTGAATGCCAAAATATCATCCTACTGCCTCAGAGAACTGCAGTTAATGAATGAGCTAATGCATGCTTTGGGTGTACTTGAAGTCATCTGCTGTCAGTGAGCAGTAGAGTCTACAGTCAGAATCCAGAAGTCATGGATCCTTGTCACGATCTATGTGATCCATGTGATAATCACAATGAAAGGCAATTCCTATCCACTCACCTTTAATGAAGAACTGAGTTTCTTCTCTAAAATTATTCTTATTTTTCTTCAGCAGGAAGAATTTATGATTTCCTTTCTCCTTTGTGATGCTCCCTTAGGAAGAAGTGTGTAATTCATTGATTATGCCCAAATCATCTGAGAGACTAAAAAAATTGTCTTGCTGTACCTGCTAATTACCTGGCACACACTTCATATTCCCCAGTGAGAAGAGAGAGAGGGACAATTTAAGGAAAATGTGCAAAGAAAACCACGTAGGTGATCTTTACAGTCCTGTGGAAATCTGCACGATGTAAAAGTGCTTATTTACTTACACAGAGTCAAAATAATAGTTGTAAGGATAAAAATAATTAGACAACACCTCAATCTCTATAAAACCTAGCTGTTGCAAAATCATGATGAAACTGTAAATTATAATCATTACCTAGGATTTTCTGCTTGAATTTATTATTTAAAAACAGATATGTCTTAAGCACTGTGTTATAAATACACCTCTTAACCACTTACTACTTGTGAAAGCCCATTTTTTTGTGTTCAGGGTACAAGCTCAGTTGGACTGCAATTATCTGACATCACAAAACTAACAACTAGAGTATTTGAAGTGCGATCTTTCTTTGTCTACATCTGTAAGTGAATGATAGGCATGTTTTGTTCTTTCATAATGTTAATCTGTAACAATTATTGTACTTCAACACATTACCAAAAGAATTGTTTCAACTATCATTTCTTGAACTGAAATTACACCACTGTTGTATAATACTCAGTACAAACTCACAGAGTTTCAAATTTGCTTATAAGATAGTACACCTCTTCCTCATACTTTATCTGTGCCTGTTTTCTCATGGACTTCCATAGACACAATTGGAGAAAAATTGAGAAATATTTATATATTGAAAAACATATCTAAAGTGTGCAAATCAGTATGTTTTGAATACAATATTTTCTCAGTCTGGCTTTGTTTACTCAGTATATTATTTATAAGATCCACCCATGTTGTGTTTTTATTGCTAGGTGTTATTCTATTGTATGACATTTCTATAACTCTTTAACTCTCCAAAACATTCAGCATTGGACTATTGTGGAAATACCTAACATGAACATTCTTGTATATTTGTGGATATATTAAATGATTTATTTTGGAAAATATCTTAATGGAACCACTGGGTCCTAAGGTAAATGGATATCTAATTTTATAAAGCATAAACAAAATCTTTCCAAAATTATTGTAGCAGTCTTATTCTTCACATTTGTGTGTTTCAGTTATGTTTGTTCCTCATTCTTGCCAATGTAGGAGGTAGAAAAAAATTTAATGAATTTTATTTGCATAAACTGATATCTTATTGTATTTTACTTTTCTTTTAAGTGAAGACAAATGATAATGAACACTTTTCCATGTATTTATTGACCATTAGTTAATGTATTTCCTTTTTTTATAGTGTCTAAAACTTCTACCCCTTTTTTAAAATTGGGTTTTCTTTTTTTCTTATTTAAAAATTTATAAATGCAACTTCTTTTTTAGATGTTTAGATTGTAAATTCTGCATTTCTCCATTCAGTCTCCAGTATTTTCCTTTGGAAACTTTGTTGCTTTAGCTATTATGTTTAGTTCTGAGATCCAATTAAAAATTTTTTGAAGTCATGTGAGAGTCAAGGTATTTTTTTTTATATGTAGCTAACCAGGTTAATGTGTCATCATTTGAAGAAAAGATTGACCTTTCCTATTTAATTGCATTGACCCCTTTTGTGGAATATCAGTTGACTCAGGCTCTTTATTCTGTTTCCTGAATTAACTTTATGATTTCTATGCCAATAATATACTGTCCTAATTACTGAAGTTTGGAAATATAGTGCTAATATTCCAACTTTGTTCTTCTTTTGCAAGGTTGCTTTGGGTATTGCAGGTACATTGCATTAACAAGTAAAGGCTAGAATTCAATTCAAAGGCTAGCAAATAAATCCCCATCTCCTTGAATTTTTGAATCTTTACAAGAATATGTGGGGAAGTGGCCCCTAAAAATGCTGAGTTTTCCAACATATGTGTATCTTATACTCTCCATTTATTTGTGTTTTCTTTAATTGCTCTCCCTAAATGTTTTTACTTTGTATTATAGTTGGATTGCATGTCTTCTGTAGAATTTACTACTAAGTATTTTATATTTTCCATACTATTATTATATAATAGAGTTTTAAAAATTTGTTGTTTGCTTCTAGTGAATATTTTCCAGTTTATATTATGTATACTAACTTTAACATTCTGAAATATTTATAAATCCACTTATTAGAACCTATGCCTTTGTATATTCTTTAGAAATTTCCTTTTAGACTATCATGTGCCTTTGATTAAAATAGATACCGTATTAGAAATCCTTGTCTTTTCTTTCTTTTCTAGGGTTTAGTTTAAGATCTGATGGATCTGGGAGGCATAGTACCATGCCAATCTGCTGTCGGGGCTGAGGGAGGAAACCTTCCTTCCTCAGGAATTGCTGTAAGTGTGGCAGTGGTGGGTACTAAAAGCAAGAGCTCACTTTTTTCCATGGGAAGAGCTAGAAACTCTCCAGACTAACAAAAAACTACTGCCACTCAGGAAAGAATAGAGTAAAACTATGTGTAGTGTGTTTACTTTCAAATCAGCTTAATCACTGTTAACACAAAAAAATAAGCAAAAGTGTCAGCATCAACTTTGTGGAACACTGTAAGATAGTGAAAGGTGCAAGGTTGGATTAGAAGGCATTGGCCCATTTTACCAGTGTGAGTATCTGTCTGGAGAGGGATCAATGCAAACTTTGAATGCAAGGATTTGTGCTTGCCTGTTTGAATATTTCCCAAAACATTGAAACAAGGTGATTGCCATTTTTTTAACCTAAACTGCAGTGTCAGGATAGAAAAGGATCTAAGCAGAGGAAATTCCTCAAAAGCATTGAAAGGCAATTGAACAAGCTGCTGTCACTCTGGCAAAACAATACAGTGGGAGGATATAATAGACGTTGTGAATGTTTGGGGGAAATGTTGAGAAGTGTTGTGGTGAACTGCTTTCTAGAATAAAGTATTTGAAAACCTATCATGTACAACAGAACTTAGAGAGCAACAATTTTGCTCAGTGCAAAATACATGCTCAGGAAAAAAAAAAAACCTGAGGAGACCCAGAGCTATCACTGCTGGTAATCTTCAGCCTCAGCACAAGTGGTAAATAAAAGTGGTGGCAGAGTTCTAAGTAGACTGTCTAAACATTTAAGGAACACCCCATCAAAAAGCTAATCTGCACAGACTAAGAGAGTAGTTTATCTTTTCTTTTCTCATTTATTCTTCATTTTTTCTTTTTGGTTCAAGGTGTTTAATAAAAGTCTCTGTCAAACCAACAGCTGCCCATATTTTGGATCAAACTTCCAAAACCTCACTTGACAAGTAAAATCTTTAAAACTATTCTAAAAAGTCAGAAAACAAATAAGAAATGACAAACTATAGCAAGTAACAACATAAAATCCTAAGTAGGGTAAAATCTGATATCTAGAGTAGCCACTTTATATTATTCAAAAAGTCATATTAAAAAAATTTTGGCATACAAAGAAACAACAATGTATGTCCCATTCACCAAAAAAAGAAGAAAAGAATATTAATATTAGCAGAAAGTAGGGAGCAAGAGACATTGGGCTTATTAGACAAAGTCTTCAAATCAGGTGTCCTAAATATGCTAAAAGAGCTAAAAGGAAACCTGAACAAAAATTAAGAAAAACATGAGAATGATGGATGATTCAACAAATAGTCTCAAATACTATAGACAATATTTATCTTGTTTAAAAGTTCAGAGGTTTTTCCTAATACTCTATCTAGGCTAAAGCAAAACAGAGAATAAAAACTGAATTTCACTGGCTTTGTGTAAATTATGGGCCGTGGTTGAAAATTTTATCATCTATTTAATTATTTTGCTAAGATGAAAACATGAAATAGAGGAAGGTGTTTGGTTTGTTGTTTGTTTAAAACACATAATTTGTAAATGATATAAATATCTGTCCCCCAATTATTGTGGTTACTAATTACAAAATAGTGAGAAGAGTGTACTTTACATCATAGAATGTACATAATTCACTTGAATTTTGTTCACCATCCTGTATGTATCCTGTATTACTGAATGGCTTTCCTGAGATTTTGGGTGCTCTGTAATGAAAATGTTTTACTTTAGCATATTTTGTCCTCTTATGATATTCTTCTTTCTTTACTTATATAATATTCTCCAAAGTCATTAAAATAATATTAGAGATAAAATTAATGTGTCAATATTATCTTCTCATTCTCACAATAGATTTTTGTCATTATGTTCTCCTTCAATATTTATCTTTAATGAATTATTTTGTCCTTCCAGTCAGGTATCTCAAATATCTTTCTTTTTTATCCTTCCTCTGTTCTCCATGTTCTCTACATTTGTTCACTTTCTAACATTGATTTTTTTTCTGAATCACCTGCTATGTGTGCATCTTAAAAATGACCATAAAAATCAGCAATGAAGCATCATTTATGTCAAGAGTAAGAAAAAAGAATCAAGTGCTTATGATCAAATTTATCAAATCTATTTCCCACATATATATAAGTTATGTATAATTAATAAGAAATGATAAGCATGGTAGAAATGAATGATAGATCAAATAAATTCTTTATGGTATCAACAGAATACACAGAAAATTCTCAAGCTTTCTATATACTGTGATTTTTTATTCAAAGAATACAAAGAAAACATATTTGAGTAAATTACTGTCCTCAAAAACAAAACAAAGCACAGTGGAGAATTAAACAAATGGTTTATGGATACAGAGTGGTAGAGTAAAAAACAGTTACGTTCAGGAAAAGTAGGTAATTCTATGGAAGCACATAGGTTAAGTCTTTGTTAGCGAGCCAAAGAGAAGGTAATTCTATCTATTAAAAATGTCAAATGATATTTACTCTTGTAATAGATTTGTAGAACAATATTCTATATTGACTATCAAATAGATCATGGTATCTTAAAGACTCTGTAGAAGGCATTTTTACCTCTTTATTCCTTAAGCTGTAGATCAAGGGGTTAAGCAAAAGAATGACCAAAGTGTGAAACACTGAGACCATTTTGTCACTTTCAAAAGAGTGAACAGAGTTAGGTTGTGCATACATATATAGTAGAGTGCCATAGAACACAACCACCACAGTCAGATGAGAACCACAAGTGGAGAATGTTTTTTCCTGCCCTGGGCTGAGTGCATTCGAAATATGGCTATCAGTATTAACATGTAGGACACTAGGAGTAAGATAAGGGAAGAAATCAAGTTAGATGTTGCAAATATTATGATCAATAGTCCTAATTCTCTTTCATTGGAACAAAGCATAGATATCAAGGGAACATCACAGTAAAAATGCGATGATATTAGAACCACAAAAGGTCAAAGTAAATATCTTAATGGTGAACATCAGAAGCTGAAAGGTGCTGCAGAGGTAGGGGACACCCACAAGCACATTGTAAAGTCTCTGCATCATGATCACACTGTAGAGCAGAGGGTTACAGATGGCCACATAGCGGTCATAGGCCATGGCCGACAATATGAAAAATTCACTAATAATGAACAAAAGATAAAAAGCCATCTATGTGGCACAGGCATAACAAGAAATGGTATGTTGCTTCTCAACAAGATTTGCCAGCATCTTGGGACAAATGACAGTAGAATTGCCAAGATCAATGAAAGCCAGGTGTCTGATAAAGAAATACATGGGAGTGTGGAGGTGGGAGTCCACCTTGGTCAGGATGATCATGCCCAGGTTGCCCACCAGCATGACCATGTAGATGATGAGAAAGACCCCAAAAAGGGGACCCTGCAGCTCAGGGTGCCTTGTGACTCCCAGTAGAATGAATTCAGGCAGTACTGTCAGATTCTGTTGGCCCATTTTATCCCGTTATCTTTTCTGGAGAGAAACAGAAGTGTTGGTATTAGTTTTCATGTAACATTATGTAAACATAATACTTGTAGAAATAATGTAGAGTGTTTTGTATAGTGAATGATAGGAAATTAATTCCCGAATCTGACTTTGAAGGTAAAATAATTTGTAAAAGTTCTATTTTTCAAATATAGGGGATCCTAAATAAAACACATTGTGCACTATGACAGAGATTAAACCCTTAATAGAGCCAATAATGTTTGAAGCATATCCACTGACAACATAACCCTGCATGTGTTAATATAGAATAATACAGATTTTATTTATTTATTTATTTACCCAATGAAATCACAGCTTTCATGTAGTACACTTCAATTTTTTAAGTTCTTTTAAATTTTCAGATAGAGAGGCAGATAGAAACAGAAACAAACGAAGGTTCTATTTTATGGTCCCTCAATTGCACCCTGGGTGGAGCCGTAGTAATGCACTCACACAGTGATTTACATTCCTAAAGGTTGTGAAAGTGAGATGATCATAATCAGTTGATCATCATGATTACATCTATCATCAATAAGGTAATCTCTTTCCATTTTGTTCTCTGTTACATTATACTTTATCTTAATGTTAGATTGCATTGGAATGTCTGCAGGAGTTATTGGGAGCCAGCTATGTATGAATTAGTTAAAGTTTCATTTAATAATAGTAGATATACTTATGTGGGTCAAATTAGTGACATCTATAGTTAAACAATGTGATGTGTTCTAGGTGGCAATCATTCTTAAATTCATTCCCAGCACCCCATATGCTTAGGTTTGTCAGAGACATGATTAATAGAAATACTTTTATTTCTGGATTTTACGAATTATATGGCCATTATCTGTCTGTTCATATATGAACTTTTTTTCATCTTTTTCATTCTAAGTACATGTTCATGCCTCAGTACTCATTTTGAATTTTTTAATAGTCACAGTTTTTATGAACTTCAAAAACCAAATGATCTGGTTCATACCTGTTAAATTTATAATTTATATCAATATTCAAGCAACTTGATTATTTAATTTTATGCGCTTTATATCCTCTAATATATCACTGTGTAGATGAAAGAGTCTCTCTTGAGTACATCTAATATTTATTTGCATATTTATTACATCATATATTGCAACTTTCAATTTTTTTCTATAGCTGTAAAATGGAAAAATTAGGGTATAACACTGTGATTTTCAAAAAAATTCACCCCTTCTTTTCCTACAATTACACAAGGAAAGTCACTAAGTCAAAGTACAATTGCCCCAATTGAGCTAGAGAAGCTGGATTATCCTAATCCATTTGGAACATTTTCAAACTTCTCTTGCATTCAGATTCCTCTCAATGCAAAGCTAAGATTCTGCAAGCACAATTTTTAATTACAACAATAATGTAGTTCAAAATATTCAGATGCAAAAAAATGCAGAATGGAATTATACAACTTAATGAAATATGTAGGTTTAGGTACACAAGTGTCATGTAGAGACTTCCAGTCCACCTCCTTTCCCCATCTACTCCACCTCCAAGGTCCAAGCCTGCAGTTTGGAGCAGCTGTAGTCCAGAGCACCCTGTAGGCATCTGTCTGTTAAAGGTGATTTTTGGTCCTTTGGCTGGTGAAACTTTCAAGAGAGTGGCAGCTATTCGAGGATTCTGCTCATTTTAGCTGATGATTTTGTCAGCCTGATCAAGGAGATTGGGGTTGCTGAGCCCCATCTCCATTTCCTGTATTAGGTTGGCTGCTGTATTTGCATTGAGAATCATTTCCTACCCAGTCCCCTCTTCTTTCTTGATATAAGAACTAAAGCTCAGACCCATTTTAACATTGTATTTCATCTTTGAATTATTACAGGCCCTGCTCTAATAATTTTACTGTAAAAAAGGAGGTACAGTGGATTGAGCAAAGGAGATCCAGAATGCTAGTATCAGTTATATTAATTTGATGGTGTCAACATTTTGCTAGAATAATTCTAGTACTAATTGAGTCTCTCTCCATTTTCAGTGTCAGGTACTACTTACCTTTGAATAATATTTGGGTTATTTTACCTTGCCCCATCCCCATTATATCCTTTATCTTTTTGAAAGTGATAATATGCACATTTTAATACCTCCTGCTGAGGAATAACCATTTGTTCAGAGGAGACAAAAGGTTGCAAAGGAATAACTGAAATTTCAATATTGAGTCATGGTGTTGTCACTTAGGAATTATATTCAGTTCAAGAGATACTCCATAACTCCATATCTGCTAAAAATCATGGTATATACTTGTCAGTTTACTCAGTCATGTTGTAATGCTGATTCTGAAAAAAAACGAACAAACAAAAAACTAGATTCTGTGGTGAGAAACTGAATAGAGAAACAACCCCAAGATGGACAACTTTTTCATGCAGCTCACTTATCTAAATAATATTCACAGTCTATCAATTATTGTATAGGGCATAATTACACTAAATTTATTTTATTGTTTATCAAGTATTGCACTGGATATAATGTTACTAAAAGAAATATTTGTCATTTATCAAATATTGCATAGGACATGCTTATACTAAAAAAAATCTACTCATTTAATCTCAATTTTAAATTGAGACTAATTTGAAATTAATTAATTTCTGGGTTCTTGTATATTATCTGGCAATCCTAACCTTAAATGATTCTATTAGTTAGGTCACTGATGCCATTTTCAGATACTTTAACTCCCTCTTCTCTTGTATCCAAATGTCACTATCATCCCACGCAAACCAAATAGATCTTGGACACATGTTCATTTCACAGAGTTTAATGCCCTAAAAACAATGTACTGCAGGAGTGAAGCCCTATTAATGATGGAAATAATGTGTATTGGTGTAGTACTTCATGAGATCAGCTCTCTCAGTACCATCAGAAATAACCAAAATTTATATGTAATTGGAAAGAAAGGCAATTCTTTTCCACTCACCTTAAATCAAGTACTGCATTTTTTATCTCCCAAAGTCCTGTTTCGCTCCTTATGGTGGGAAGAATTTATGGTTTCCCTCTCCAATTGTGATTCTCCCTAAGGAAGCAATGTGTGATATATTCTTATGTCCAAATCATCTGAGAGACTTCAAATATTGTCTTTATGTACTGACTAATGATGTAAGACATCTTACCTATTCCCCAGTGAGAAAAGCTGAGAGCAATGGAGTAAGGAAAAAAATAACATAAATGGTTTGTACAGGTCCCTGGGGGTCCTACCTGATATAAAAGCATTCACTTACATGGAGTCAGTGATTAAAGGTACAATGGGGAAAACAATTAGAAGTCAAGTAAATCCTGGTAAAATTGTACAGTTGTAAAGTCATGCTGGAATTGTAAATGACATTACAAAACTTAGATTTTTTTCATGAATTTATATCTATAATCAAAGAAAAAATATGGTGTTGTCATTATGCTAAAATGTGTCATTTGAAATTGAGAGTTCAGAAATAAAACATATGTCTACAGCCAGTTGATTTTTAATAAGAGTGTCAAGTACGTTCAATAGGGAAAGAATGCTCCTTGGGAAACCTGTATTTCTATATCAAAAGAACAAATTTGATACCCTTATTTACAACATACATAAAAATAAATGCAATGAATAACCTAAATAGAAGAGCCAAACCAAAAACTCTCAGAAGATATAGGAGAAAATCTTCATGCCCTTAGATTCAGCAATGGATTTTTTAGATGACAACAAAAGCAAGAACAGCAAAAGAAAAAAATATTTAAATTGGGGTTCAACAAATTTAAAACTTTTGCACACCAAAAGACATTATCAGGAAAGTGAAAAACACCTATATAATGGGAGAAAATAGTCACAAATAGTATTTCTGATAAGAATTTATTATCCAGACTATATAAAGAACACCTGCAATTCAACAACAAACAGCCCAATTAAAACATGCCAGAATTTAAGAGTCTTCCTCTAAAAAAGATGTACAAATGACCAATAAGCACATGAAAAAATGCTCAACACCAAGATTATCATTATTAAATTCTCCTTCATTGCTGGTTTGCTGAATTATTTATAATTCATGAGGGAGTGTATAATAACATCAAACCTTTTTCTTCATTGATTAACATTATCATGCTTTTCTCCCGTTTGTTCCTCCATATGTTGATTTACATTAATTTTTTAAGAATAAACTAACTTTATATTCACAGAATCAGCCTACTTTCATCATATATTAACGCTTTAGTATATTATTTTATTCCATTTGTTAATATTCTGTTGTGTATTTTTAATGTATATCTTTATGATTGTATTCAAAATTCTATTTCTTATACTGATGTTTTTCAGGTTTTCAGAGAAAGGTTATTCTGATCTTATAAAATGAGTTGGGAGTGTTCATTTCTTATATTATTTTTGGAAAAGTTGTATCAGATTAGAAATATTTTTCCTTAAATTTTTGGTAGACTATATCTGAGCAATTATCCGATCTCAGTGTTTTCTTTGTGGTAAATTTATACTATATTAAAAAGCTTTAGTATATGGTGATTAAGATATTTCTAAACTTTCTTCTTTTGTCAATTTTGCTTTTCATATCATGTTTCCTTTTCATCTAATATTTTAAACTTGCATATTTCATCATAATGTTTCCTTCCTATATTATTATGGAAAATGTTGTTTGTATGTGTATTCCCTCTTAGATGAATGATAATGGTTTCATAGCTTATTTTAGTTGTCTCTGTTTCTCTCTGGGTGTGTCTCTGTAACTCTGTCTCTTCCTCTGTCTCCTTAACTAATCTTAATAAGGGTTT
>PVIY010055026.1:0-13939 GCA_004026745.1 Myrmecophaga tridactyla | reverse complement strand
TGTGTGTGTGTGTGTCCCCAGCTGCTAGGTCATCCTGTCCCTGTCTTTGGAGAGTTCTCCTTATGGCCGGCTCTCAGGACCCCTGGCTAGAGTGGACACTGGCCTCAGGGCCTCACAGAAGCTCTGTCCCCAAGACAAGTGGCCAGCAGAGCTGGGCCAGAAGGGGCCGGAGCAGCCAGGGCTCCCAGGCCTTCCCTGCGGGCACCACAGACGGTGAAGATGGACCCACCTCGCGCGGGGCTGGCGCAGAGGTGCCCGAGTTGCCTGCCCCCTGCAGTGTCCCCTGCAGTAGGGCTGACGGAGGGGGGACCCGGAAAAGGTGGGTCCAGAGGGAGGGATCTCCCGCCAGCCACGGCTCAGGGGAAGTGTCGCCTTTCATCCGGGTACACAGAACCGCAGTGAGCGGCAGTTTCCCCGGAACAGAAGTCATCACGTCCTACACTAGCATAGAAGGAATTGCTGCTGGGAGGACATGTACAGCTCATGACTCAAACGTGTGAAAGGAAACATCGAGGGCTCTGCTGCCATTCTCCTAAGCGCACCGCCCTTGGCCCACGGCAGCCTCCCTGCGCGGCGGAAGTAGGGGCGCCCTGTGATGGAGACGGGGGCGCCTCCCCAGGCCCGGGACACCCCACCACCACCCCCTGGCCCATCCCACTCCAGGCAGCATGACACGCAATTGATTTCCCGGCCCCTCCCACTCCCCTTCGCCACCCTTCATTGACCATTAGCAAGGAAACTCTATTTTAAGCAAAATGACATCAGAAAATCCATGTGTCAAAGAAAACTTCCGTTTACTGAAAAGTCTACGGCAGGATGTTCTGAGCGTCCCCCCAAGGCGGGGCTGGGTGACAGCCCCCTGCGCCTCTGCGCCAGGCTCTGGGAGGTTCCTGGGGGCTCGAAGCTCCAGGGAGGCAGGTGGGCGTCACACAGGAGCTCCTCTTGGGGGGGCAGGGGCCTCCCTGGGCACTGGGGGCAGAGCCGGGGTGACCCGGGCAGCACCCGCTGTCCCGAGGAGGAGGGTCAGGCGACAGGCACAGTGACCCTGGGGGAAGCCCCGCGGCCAGGGTCAGCTGAGCGACTCCCGAACCCAGGTCCTCTGCGAGGGGGCGGGGCCCAGGCAGCGGCCACCTGGGGCCTGGAGGTGGGGGGTGGGGGCGGAAGGAGAGCTCGGGGGCGACGGGGCGTGTGGGTCGGCAGGCCAAGAGCTGTACCCTGGGGCGACACTGCCAAAATGTCCCCCTGGGAGGACGCACATCCCACTGAGAACCGCTGATACAAAGAATGCCTAGAAACCAAGAAAAAAAGGACCCTAGAATTAAAGACATGGCAAAAGCTTCCTAAAAGCGGGAATGCAAAGGGCAGGAGGACACCGGACACATGAAAAGACACTCAGTCTCAGCACGTCAGGGAATGGTTACCCACGAGACGGCCCGTGGTCTTGGCCCTGGGGACGGGACCGGAGGTCTCAGTGGCCCCCTGGGGAAGCGGGACCTTCCAGGACGCTGGGCGTGGACGCGGCCACCCTGGGGCATCTCCTGGAAGAGCCCTGCTAGGGACAGCCAAGTACCCACGGGCCGCAGAACGGACAGACAGACAAGACGGGAGCCCACAGCCGCTCGCATAGAGGTGGTGGGGGGAGCGGGTGGCCGGGAGGGGCCTGCGGGGCACCCCCCATGAGGTCAGAGGCCGGAAAGCTCAGCGACCCATTGTGGAGGGGTGTGGGTGCATCAGTGGCAGAGGGAAGGAACACAGAGGCGCTCAGCCCTGGGGTCCGAAGGCCGTTTCCCAGCAGGGACAACGTCCGCGCCGCCCCGGGGGAGTTTCAATGCCGGCACAGCGCAAGGGCTTCCTGAGGATTTGCTGCGTGAATGAATGAATGAATGAATGAACGAGCTGTGAGCAGGAAGGGCACACAGGAAACTTCTGAAGCTCTAGTTCACCTTCCACTTAACCCAGGCCGAGGCATCCGCTCTGTAGAATGCACAGAGACACTGGTACTGTTCTCTGGTTGCACTGTGCATTGCTTGATACAGATGTAGAATTGATTTAAATCACTACATATTGGGAAAAAACAATAGTGAGGGAAGAACTTGTGTTCACACTATAAATGACTAAAGCATTCTGGTTTTAGTGTAAAAATAGAAAAGTATATCAGAAGCAAATAATGAGTACAGAAAGTTCAGGAAAAGAACATGGAAACATTGGGGTTTTTTCTTTTCTTTCCTGAGTCCCAAGAGCTGACGAACCCTGGATTTTCCCCATCTCTTAGCAACTGTGGCACAAGGCAGGCCGCGGAGGGGGGAGTGCGGGGGAGGGGTGCTGGCACACGCCGTGTAAAGTGCGAGCTGTCCCCAGACGGGGCGGCGGGAGGGGGCAGCTGTGCCGGGACACAAGCTCGCAGCCGTGGCAGCTCCCAGGGGCACGGAAGTAGTTTGCTCCAGCAGCAGGCTCCCCTGAGAGGAAGGGAAGGCGCCTCTGGCGGGCGTTCTTGCCTGCAGCAAAGGAAAAGGAAAAGTGGAGGGCGGAGGGGAGGAAAGCTACTCTCACCACCCTCAAAAGCAGCCTCATTAGGAAAAAACTTAAAAAGGAACAAAGAAAGACCATGCCTTCAATGTCAGGGGAGGAGAGTAGTTGTCCTGGGGCCTGGGCTCAGGGTCCCAGTGGGCGGCCGCCCTGTGTCTGCACCCAGCGAGCTCCAGGACGGGCCTGGCACACACAGTGGCCAGTCAGTGGTCCTCGAACACCCTGGTCATGGCCCTTTGTGAGAGGGACACTTCACGTCAAGACCCAAAGGCTGTCGTTTGTGTGGCCCGGGCACGGTGCCACTGAAATGAGAAGGGCGTGGGACAAGACCCACACAGTCTAATCCTTTTCTGAAAGAAGTGCTGGGGAGGCCCACTGTGATGGCAGTTTGAAAATCATCAGTTCGTCTAAAGGTTTTCAACCTCGGATGGTCTTCCCAGAGCCCAGGAGCCCCTGGAACGAGTGTGCATGTGTGTGTGTACATGTGTGAGTGCATGTGTATGCACGCACACGTGCATGTGTGCATATGTGTATGTGTGTGTGCTTTTCCTGAAAACGAGTCCAAGTCTTACAGTCACATTTTCAGAGTCGTCTTCAATCCTCTGAATCAGTGTAGGTCAATTAGGACATAAAGGAAGATACCGAGGGTCTGGGAAGCCCACTGTGACTCAGGGGCCAGGCAAATGCAGAAGTCCCATCTCCTGCACACACAGCCCCACACTTTGGGGCCCTGAGGAGCTCGCTCACCCCAGTGGCGCCTCCAACAGCCCCTGAATTGGGGCGTCCTGAGCATCAGGAGGCAACAGCTCATGCAGACCACAGACCATGCAGGCACCTTACCGGCGGGTGAGCGTGAAAGGGTGAGAAGCAGAAATCCAGGCCCAACGCCCTCCACATTATTTTGCTGCTCACTGAGCAATGGTGCATGTTTTACACCTCACAGGAGCAACAGAAACAGAGCCACCAGTCAGAGCAGCTGTGGGTGAGAGCGGGTCAGGGACATGAAATGATGGAGCAGACAGATCAATATACAAAGCCCTGGGCCCGTACAGACCATGGAGGGCTGCGCAATGGCTGCGAGGAGTGGGCTGGACACCGCCGTCTGTGCCGCAGGCCCTACTGTGAAAGCAAGCCCCTGGCACACAGGACTCAGCAAGACCGTAAAGGTTTAGTGGGTCTTCCTGGGAAACAGGCTGCTGGGGAACCCGACGAATGATGAGCAGGGTACAGAGGCCAAAGGGATGTGAGTCCCGAAAGCACCGCGGGCTCCTGGCTGTGGAACCAGAATATCCGAGTCTGCACTCCCTATGCACTGGCCCAGCGGCCTTGGCCTGTCTGAGCCTGGGCCCCCTGCAGCCTCCTCTTGGCCTCCAGCAGCTGCCTCTCCCTGTGCCCCACCTCCCCTGCCAGGACCCCAGAGCCGTGCGACAGGACAGATAGGGTTACCAGAGGGTTCCTGTGCCAAGGAAGTATTGGCTGTGATATAGCTGACTTGGTTGACTATTTCTATCAAAATGACTGGACTACAAAATGGGACTTCCTTCATAAACCTATAGTCTGGCCATCACAAGTGCCAAATCAGCCACCCTTGGGTGGCACAACTGTTACTTTGCTGTAACACCACATCCAGGCAGGAGGCATTCAGCTACAAGCAGAACCCCAGCTGGCTTGCACACCGCCAGAGGAGCCCCCCGGAGGGCAGTGGCCTGCATGGATGGCCTCAGGCCTGCCCCTGTCTCTCTAAGAATCTCTCAGCTCTCCCTCCTCTGAGGGTGGGCTCTGGCCTCGAGCTCGCACAGCCCAGGCTCCCTCCACCCATGATAGTGTCAGAGCGAGAGGGGGAAGGTCACCTCTGGAAGGTTCTTCCGAGGGAGGAAACCTCCTCCCAGAAGCCCCAGCGCACTTCGGCAGCTCCCTGGTCTGCAATGGTCTGCAGGGCCTGGCCGAACTCCTGTGCAGGGCATCGCCAGGGCCACCTGGCTCAGGAGGCCCACCCTGGGCCCAAGGTCAGAGCAGTGTGGCTGCCCTGCAGCGGGGGCACGGGGGGTGGGGGGGAGGGCTACTGGGACACGGTGCAGAGTAGCCTGGACCAAAGGGTGGCCTCAGCCACACTGCCGTAGCCCAAGGGCCGCAGCCATTGCTGGCCTGCACGGAACTTCTTTCCGCTGACGTTGGGGTCTCAGCCATATGAGCTCCATCTCCCCTGACAACTGGAAACCCCCACCCCCCACCCCCATCATTTATGGAACTGCTTCCAGCCCCCGGGAGACTCTCACTCACTCCACGGAGCGGCCGGGGCAGCTTGCCCCTTGGCCTGCTGTTGTCTTCTTCGGCAATTTCTTCTCAGCTTCTCTCCTGCACCACCCTGCCCCGGCCCTGGGCATGAACATCCCCTGCCTTGGGCACGGCTGAAGCCGGTCTGGAACATTCAGCAGGCCCTCACGGAAAGCGCAGGTTCTCCACGCAGCCTGAAGAGCCGGAACATTTGACGTGGGCCACCTCTGCTGCCCGCGCCCCTCCTGGGACCCTCAGCCTGCACCCGCCAGCTGGCACCTCACCGCACCAGTGAGAGGCCTGGGGCACGTTTCCTCCATGCTATCTAAAATCCTCACGCCTGTCCCAAATTTGCCTCTTCAGAGAATGACTGGTTGCACAAATGCCCGTCCCCAACTGAGAGCCCTCATTCCATCTGCAGCACCCCAAGAATGAAATCTCCAACCTTAGTAACTTTTCAAGGTCCGATTTCCCAACTGGCCCTTTTTCTGTGCATTTATTCTCCTCTCGTATGTCATTTTAAGGTGTTTAAAAGTTTTCTAAAAGTCCTTTATTTCATCTACTACTTTTTAAATGATTTTTTATTGTGAAATATAACATATATACAAAAAAGCAATAAATTTCCAAGTATATTTTAACAAGTAGTTATAGAACAGATTTTACAGTTTGGTATGGGGGTTACATTTCATTGATGTTTTGTTTCTTCTAGCTCCTCCAGAACACTGGAGACCTATAGCTACTTGTTAAAAGAATCATCCACTACTTTTTATTTCAGCGTGCACCCCTAACTTAAAGTCTAGACATCTCTCCCCTGTCCTGAATAA
Organism: Myrmecophaga tridactyla; assembly: GCA_004026745.1. Lineage (NCBI taxonomy): Eukaryota > Metazoa > Chordata > Mammalia > Pilosa > Myrmecophagidae > Myrmecophaga > Myrmecophaga tridactyla. The sequence continues at coordinate 8,315 of PVIY010055026.1, read as the reverse complement.
CACGAAGATGTGGTCCGCTTTACATCCAATCACCCTCTCCCATCTGACCAATATTTTAGTTCTATTTTTATAAAACCATCAAATAAAAGTCTTCTGGGGAGAGTGGCTTGTTGGTAAATGTTTGTTCCTATTTATCTGGAATGTCTTCATTTGGCTAGACTTCTTTTTTGTTTTATTATTTTACTGAAAAAATATTCACACAGTTACAGTGCAACCATGTTATACAATCAGTGGCTCACAATATCATCACATGGTTGTGTATTCTTCATCATGATCATTTTCAGAACATTTGCATCACTCCAGAAAAAGAAATAGAAAGAAGAAAAAGAGAACTCATTTGTCCCATACCATTATCCCCCCCTCTCATTGACCCACAGTATTTCAATCTACTCAATTTTTACCCTTTATCTTCCCCTGTGATTTATTTATTTTTTATCATTTCTTTTTACTATCTGTCCATATCCTGGATAAAAGGAGCATCAGACACAAAGTTTCCACATTCACACAGTCACATTATAAAAGCTATAGTTATACAACTGTCTTCAAGAATCAAGGCTGCTGGAACTCAGCTCAACAGTTTCAGGCACTTCCTTCCAGCCACTCAAATACACCATAAACTAAAAAGGGATATCTATATAATGCATAAGAATAACCTCCAGAATAACCCCCTGACTCTGTCTGAAATCTCTCAGCCACTGAAACTTTATCTGATTTCTCTCTTCCCCCTTTTGGTCAAGAAGACTTTCTCACTCCCATGATACTGGGCCCCAGCTCATCCCAGGAGTTCTGTCCCACATTGCCAGGGAGATTCACACCCTTGGGAGTCATGTCCCACGTAGGGGAGAAGCGCAATGAGTTCACCTGCCAAATTGACTTAGAAAGAGAGACCACATCTGAGCAACAAAAGAGGTTCTCTGGAGGTGACTCTTAGGCACAATTATCAGTAGGCTTAGCTTATCCTTTGCAGGAACAAGTTTCATAGGGGTGAACCCCAAGATCGAGGGCTCAGCTTATGAATTGGTTGTATCCACTGCTTGCAAGAATATCAAGAATTCCCCAGATGAAGAAGTTTAATATTTCCTCCTTTCTCCCCAGTTCTCCATGGGGACTTTGCAAATACTTTTTTATTCTCCACCCAGAGTACTCTGGGATGTATCAGGGCATCACACTAACCTGTACAAACCAACGAGATCTCACACCCTATTCAAGATTCCACGTAATTATGGTGTTCAACTAAACTGACCATGCAAGTTAAATTAGATAATGTGTTGCCCAAAATATAAATTTTTGGCTAGCATTCTTAGTTTAGCTGGGTATATCATCGTTCTAGTTTGCTAGCTGCCAGAATGCAACACACCAGAGATGGACTGGCTTTTAATAAAAGGGGATTTATTTTGCTAGTTCTTAGAGGAAAGGCAGCTAACTTTCCACTGAGGTTCTTTCTTACGTGGAAGGCACAGGGTGATCTCTTCTGGCCTTCTCTCCAGGTCTCTGGGTTCCAACAACTTTCCCTGGGTGATTTCTTTCTGCATCTCCAAAGGCCTGGGCTGAGCTGCAAGTGCTGAGATGAGGAATGCCGAGCTGCTTAGGCTGTGCTACGTTGCGTTCTCTCATTTAAGCACCAGCCAGTTAAATCAAGCATCACTCACTGCAGCAGACATGCCTCCTAGCTGACTGCAGATGTAATCAGCAACAGATGAGGTTCACGTACCATCGGCTCATGTCCACAGCAACAGAACTAGTTGCCTTCACCTGGCCAAGTTGACACCTGACTCTAACTACCACAATCATTTTAGGTTAAGAGTTTTGTTGTTGTTTCTTTTCCTCTTAGCACTTTGAAGACATTCTTCCGTCTTTTTGGTTGTACAATTCTGGTTTAACAATAATTTCCTTTAAGTACATAAATTTCAGTTCATTTCATGTCAGGGGTTTGTTGGAAAACCCAAGGTTTCCCCAAGTTCCTCCAAGTGGGCAGGACATGAACTCCAAACGGGGCTCCCCAGCACAGCCACCTTCTGAAACCTCTGCTCAGCCTTCCAGCTTTCCAGCTGTTGCTTTTTCCTGGGCCGTCTGGAGTCTTGCCCGGCACATTTCAGAGCTCAGCCAAGGACTTGGGGGGGAGTTTTATGAGATTAAGGGGCTCCCCTCTGTGGTTCTCTCTATTCTTGGATTTCTTCCTAAATTTCCAGACTTTCTGGCAGCCCTGAACTCCAGCCTCTGACCTCCTGGCCCCGAAAAACTGCTGCTTTAGACGTGGGCTCTACCCCTCTGCGGGGTCCAGGAGGGCACCCCCTGCCCTCTGTGGGGTCTTGGAAAATGCCCTCCAGAGAAACCTGGATACTCGGCTCCCTTCTCTTAGGTGACAGATGCCCTCCAGGGATTTCTGTGTTCTTCCCTGAGCTTATGGTCGGCGGGAGGCTAACACAAATCAACGTCTCTGGGAGCCGGAAGCCCTTGGTCAGGTGCATGGAGCCAGCAGCTCTCCTGTGCAGCAACTCCACGCAGCAGGGTAGGCAGATTTGGCGATCTCTGGGGAGTGCCCATGACAGCACCTCTTCAAGACTGACGTCCCCCAGGTCTTCTCACCATCCCATTGTCACTCACGGGCAAATGCTAGGAAAGAATGGCTGTGTCTCCCAGGAAATGAGGAGTGAGAGATACTCTACATAAAGAAACTGTAAACAGGTAAAATATCAAAACAATTCCCCAGATCACACTTCTGAGCTTCCAGGTCTTCCAAGGACAAAAGCAGGACTCTTGGCTGCACACTTGCAGAACAGGAAGTGTCCCCAAGCAAGGGGACAGCTGTCCCCCAGCAAACCTAAGTCTGTTCCACTCAGAAGGCAGAAACTGCCAATAGCTTTCAATGCAACTTTTCTTGTCTCTCTTCATCAAGGATTCAAGAAGTTTTGGGTCTAGTTTCCACCAGGATCCTGGGACTCAGTTTTCCAGAGCTGCTGTGACAAGTACCACTCAATGGGTTGGCTCGAATAACAGGAATTTCCTGTCTCATGGTTTTGGAAGCCAAAAGTCCAACACCATGGTATCTCCAGACCTTCTTCTGGAGTCTAAGAGTTCTCCTGGAGTCTCAGCCCCCCAGTGCCGCTTTACTGGAAACCCTTGGGGTTCCAAGGCTTGTAGACTCATCATTGCCTCCATCACATGGCAACGCCCTCTCCCTTCTGGCTTCTACTTCCCCATCTCATTCCGTGTGGGCATCTCGCCTGGTAACATCTCGGGTCCTCCTTACACATGGGTCTCACCTGCAGGCCTGGGGGTTAGGACTTGTCTGTAATGGGGACACGATTCAGTCCCCAACGCCTTGTTTCCCAGTTTGGCCATCTCAGCTGTACAGAAAGCACTGTGACCTCTCTAACCACAGGTGGCTGTGACCCCGACAACACAAAAATGTCAAGTACCTAAACACAGAGCATCTATTCCAGCAGGGCTTATGCCTACTATTGTCATTTTAGCTTCCACTTATCTACCTGAAGACGATACAGCCAGAAAATCATGGCAAGTGTTCAATGTACGCTTGTTAATTAGCTACATCAACTTTTTTTACACGGTATTTTTGGTCCCCTAATTCCAGCTAGGAGGGAGAGAAAAGCTCCTTGGATTTCATCCCACCCTCCACCAGCAAGACAGTTAATGTTGCCATGCCCAGTGGCCCGGCTTGCAACAGGTGTGCACAGGTGCAGGCAGCCACGGGAGAGGGCCACCTGAGGGCAGGGCTGTTCCCCAGATCCCTGCACTGGCTGCCCCTGCAGTCCCAGTGTGTGCATCCCTGAGACTCAGGTGAGGGCAGCTCTGGGCATTGTTGGGAACAAGTCTGAGCCATTGATCTTACTTGGTTCTGGGCTCAGGGGCAAGGAGATCTGAACACGGCCCAGGGAAGCTGCCCGCTGTTCAGCCTGGCCTCAGATCCCTGCGCCTCTCCCAATGGGCAGTGCCAAGGGCACCCTCCTGCCACCCTAGCCAGGACACCACCCTGGATGGAAGGGCACGAGTCCATGCCTCCAGCTCCTGCTGGGTGCAGACAGGGCCCTGGCTCCTGCATCGGGGGCCAGAGAACGGCCAAACACAGGAGGACATCAAACAAAATCTTCCCGTCTGATGGTAGCTCCAAGAATGCACCAAAAACTACCAGACGAGGCAATGAAAGGCCACATTAGGAAAGCGAATGCATGCCCTGGCGATCAGAGGAAGGCATGAGAGCGTGGGGAATGTGGGCTGGGGTGCAGAGCTGGGAGGGAAGTGGGAGGTCCCTCACCTGCCACTGCCATGCCCTTCGTTCTCACTGGCATCCCAGATGTGCCTTTGGCCTTGGCTGCCACTTGGTGTCTGTACTGGTTTGAAAATACTATGTACTCTAGAAAAGTCATGTTTTAATCCTGATTCAATCTTGTGGGTGCAGCCATTTCTTTTAATTCTGATTCAATAATGTAGGTGGAAAATTTGATCAGATTACCTCCATGGAGATGTGACATGCCCAATTGTGGGAATGACTTTTTCATTAGATGGATATGTGACTCCACTGTTCCAGGTGTGTGTTGATTAGTTTACTGGAATCCTTTAAAAGAGGAAACGTTTAGGAGAGAGCCAGAAACGACAGAAGCAACAGAAATGACAGAGACAACAGAGACCTCAGAACAGAGCTGACACAGATGCCGACACTTAGAGAAGAGAGACATGGGTGGTTGGAGATGCTTGGAACCCAGCAGACATCGCCATGAGGTGTTAAGTAAGCCAGAACCTGGAGAGAGCCGAGTGCAGCCAAGAGATGAAAGCCAGCCCTGGAGAAGCAAAGTGAGGAACCCCCACAGGAACAGAGGCTGGAGGCAATGGAGCCTAGGAGCAGGGGCTCAGCAGATGTCAGCCATGTGACTCCCCAGCTGACAGAGGGGCTCCTGACCCATCGGCCTTCCTTAAATGAAGGTAACCTCTTGCTGGTGCCTTACTTTGGATACATTCACTTCTTTAGAACTGTAAACTGGTAACTTATTAAATTCCCCTATTCAAAAGCCAGTCCAGTTCTGGTATATTGCAATCCAGCAGTTTACAAACTAATACAAGGTCATAATACCCTGGGTTATGGGCTGAATTGTGCCCCCCCAAAAAACGTGTTCAAGCTCTAACCCCGGTCTGGTGAATGCACCTTTATTTGGAAGTAGGGTCTTTGCAGACTTGATTAGTTAAGATGAAGACAGTGAGGACAGCGCAGGTCCTGATGCGTGTGACTGGTGTCTCTAAGAAGGGAACATCTGGATACAGAGACAGACACAGAAGCCAGCCCGCGTGAAGGCGACGCAAAGATTGGCACACTGCGTCTACCAGCCAAGGGTCCCCAGCAACACCAGAAGTAGGAGACAGGCATGGAACAGGTCTCAGTTTCCCCAAAGCCATGACAAATCCGTATGATGAGTTTGCGTAAACATTGGGAATTCTCTGGCTCACGGGTTCAGAAGCAATGTTGTAGTTTGCTAGCTGCTGGAATGCAATATACCAGAAACAGAATGGCTTTTAAAAAGGAAAATTTAATAAGTTGCTAGTTTACAGTTTTAAGGTCGAGAAAATGCCGAGACTTCTATAAAACAAGTCTATAGAAATGTCCAATCAGAGGTATCCAGGGAAAGATACCTTGGTTCAAGAAGGCCGATGACATTCAGGGTTTCTCTCCCATCTGGAAAGGCACATGACGAGCACAGTCACAGTTTCTCTCTCGGCTGGAAGGACACATGGCGAGCAAGGCATCATCTGCTACTTTCTCTCCTGGCTTCCTGTTTCATGAAGCTCCCTGGAAGGCGTTTTCCTTCTTCATCTCCAAAGGCTGCTGGTTTGTGGGCTCTCTGCTTCTCGTAGCTATGTCATTCTGCTCTGCTCTCTCTGAATCTCCTTTCTCCAAAATGTTTCCTCTTTTATAGGACTCCAGAAACTTATCAAGACCCACCCAAATGGGTAGAGACATGTCATCACCTAATCCAGCTTAACAACTACTCTTGATTTAATCACATCTCCAGGGAGATGATCTCATTACATACAGTACTGAATAGGGATTATTCTGCCTTTACGAAATGAGATTTTGATTAAAACATGGCTTTTCTAGGGGACATACAGCCTTTCAAACCAGCACAAGCAGGAAGGCTGGCTTTCTCCAGGGCTGGAAGCATCTGGCTCCACCAATCTTGGGGTTCCTTGGCCTCCCATCCCATGGCGATGTCATCTCCTTCCTCTTCCAAGTTCTGTTCCAGCCTCCGGCCCCTTCCCGGGGCTCTCTCCCTGTAAGGCCTCCAGGAATAGGCTTAAGACCCATCCCAGTTCAGGGGGCCATGCTTTAACTGAAAATACCATCTTCAAAAGGTCCTACTACAGCAGGCCCACCATGCAGGAATGGGGCTCAGACTAGGAACACATTTCCTCTGGGGCACAGGTCTCAGCCTTCACCAGCAGACTCTCTCCGAGAACCTCAGAGGGCACGCTGCCCTGCCCACACCTGGCTTGAGCCTTCTGGCCTCCAGAGCTGCAAGAAAACAAGTGTTTGCTGTTTTACGCTCCCCAGTTCCTTATGGCAGCCATGGGGCACCCACACACTGAGAAGCTGGCTCTGTCTGACTGTGTGGCATGCCTCAGGGACACCTGCCTTAACCCCCTAGGCACAACTTTTGTCTTCCACGTTCCACGGAGCCTGCGGCCACGTGCAAACAGAGCTGGCGTCGTTCCTAAGCCGGGTGACCATGCACACAGGCCGTGGACTCCTCCAGCTTCAGCAGATTTGACCAAAATGGCCCACCTGTTCCACTTCAAAAAGTCAGGGCTTCTATGCAATGTGAGCGAGCAAAGTCTGACAAAGGAAAATCTCCAAATTGTAAGTATGATAAAGCGTTTCCACATTTAACCATTTGGTGGGGGGGAAAGCAGCAGGGAAGTATCTTTTCTTGGCTTTCTTAGGCAACCTAAGAGAACTAGAAAATGTAGCTGAAATAATTCTTCCTTTAAAAAACACACTCACCAAGAGCCGGCCGACTTAATCTGACTGCTCCAATAATTAGTCAAAGGTTGTGAGTGCCTCCCTTTCCAAACAATCTCACCTCCACCGGTCTGCGTGTCAATGTGCCAAAAAGCTCCAACTGCATTTGCATGTTTTCCGTCTAATTTAGCCTGATCACAATTTAGAGCAGGTGCGGCTCCAGCAGGCGATGCGAGCAATCAGCCAGGTCCCGCAGCGGACGCGCAGGAATCCATTTAAAGGCCTTTTCCTGACTGCGGTTAGTGCTAATTGTACTGCAGGCCCGTTTCCCACGCACGGAAGCGAGGAGGAGAAAACGCGCTGGCACAGTGCCCCCCATCACCCCCGCTTCCCAGCGCCACGAGGGTACCCGGGGGGCTGCCTCCCGCCCTCCACGAGTTGGCTGGGGCCCCGGATGCTGCTGTTGGCCACAAGCCCATGCAGAGGGATCAGAACCCGTGCCAGGGTCCTGGGGCTGCTGCCCGGTCTCAGGACTCCCAAGGCAGAGCCCGGCGCAGCTCCAAAGCAGCTGCAGGGCCAGCGCCCAGGAAGCTGGCCCCCACCCCAGACATGCCCAAGGAGACACCGATGTCAGCGCAGCCAAGCCCAGGGAAGAGCCAGGGCGAGCTGTGACTTCAGCGTGTGGAACCCGCGGCCACACTCAGCGGTGGTGTCTCGGCCTGTCAGCATGGCTTCTGCTCATCCCACACACGGGCTGGCTTTGACAAGCAGGGTTTATGGTCTCAAGGTTTGGGGGGCGAGGTGCCCAAAACCCAGGTCTCAACAGGTCCCCTGTCTCCCTGAATTCTGCAGCCCTCTGGCTCTGGCTTACCACAGTCCCTGGGGTCCTTGGCTGGCACCTGTGCCTCCTTAACAGGCACCCACCCTCCCTCCCTCCCTCCCTTCCTCTCTCTCTCTCTCCCTGCTTCTCTGGCTTCCCCCAGTTGCACACAGGTCCCTTGGCTTAAAGGGACCTCGGCCTCACTGGACTAAGGCCCCACTCATTCAGTCTGGGTGCCCTACCTAGTAACATCTTTTAAGGTCCTGTCCACCACAGGCTCACCCCACAGGACAGGGGTTGGGATGCAACATGCCCCTTTGGTGGGGAGTGGGATCCAGTCCCCATGGGAGCCTGTCTGGGGGCAGGACGGCCCTGGCCGGTGCACGCACGCAGCCCCCCAGCCAGGAGCCCACCCACCCAACCACAGTGGGTCCTGAGGCCAGGTGCTATCTGCATCCTCTTGCTCCTCAAGGGCCAAGCCGAGGGCTTATGTTTTCTGAGACTCCCCACCCACCACCCCAAAGCCCG
>PVIY010055025.1:0-13938 GCA_004026745.1 Myrmecophaga tridactyla | reverse complement strand
GGGACATTCTGTTCTGCTTGTGCTCACAGTAGCTCACTGCTGTACTTGTGAAATATAATTTCAAGATTAATTTTCTATTTGGCCAGAACCTGAACAAAAACTTTAGGTTGATATTTTGCTTCAGAATAAAAAGAAAGTCATACATAAAAAATTAAGCAATGCTATCTTGAAGGATTACAAATATATATTTGAAATTTCAGTCTCCTAAGCTTACATATCATATTTGTGAGAACATATTTATGAGATAATGCTGGAAGTGTTTATTCACCAACTTTGGCTTATGGTAAGTATTATATTCTAAAAGTTAGTGTATCTTAGTTTATAGAAAAATAAGAGGATATTATTTAATGAAATGCAAATACATGCATATCATGTAACCCTTGCCTAAATTTTGCAAGGATTTATAGGAATGGAAAGAAAGAACTCATGATATCAAAGTCATCAAGTAATGTCTTGATATTTAAAATAGGTGTTTTCAAAAAATATTAGTTTAGATAATCACTTGAATAATATATCTGTGAAAAATCAATAGTAAAATGCATTCTATGACATTAATACTCCCCTGTAAAGCAGTAAAGTAGCCTGAGGATTTAATTTATGATCTGTCACTTTTATTAAGTAAAATTGGATACAAAGAACAGTAGATTATGTATTAATTATTGCTATCATTGTTCACTACATATCTAGTACTTTTTAGTTTGTTCTTATGAAATTAATTTAAAGTAAATAGAGTGTTATGATGATGGTCTTTTGACTCAAAAATCTTGGTAGAATCACTGCACTAGCAACACTTTAATGGTTCTGACTGAATAATTTTGTGTTCCCTTTTATTATCTAAAATAATTGCACAAAATTGCACAGTGGTAGTATCTCTGATCTAATATTTTCACCTGGATATATAGGTAAGTAATAGGAAGTTTTTATAATATTTCAGGTACATTTTAATTATTCAATACTTATGAGTTTCTATTTTCTAAAATGGAAATGAAGTTTTATACCAAATTTATATTTGGCAGTCAAGGTAAGAATTGTTCACTCTATTTTCAAAATACTTCATGAATTTCTAGGAATATGAAACTTAGTTTTATAAATGCATAATTTTTAATATAAACATATAACATTTTGAAATCATTCATGCCAAGTATCACCTTTGATTTCCCTACAGTTTATAAAAGTTGAATGCTTTGGAAAGGAGGAATAACAAAAATGTGACTCACTTCATTCTTATGAGATTTACAGACTCTGAAGTGATTCAACCTGTCCTTTTTATGCTATTTCTCCTGGTATACCTGATTGCTGTGCTGGGGAATGCAGGGATGATACTGATAATTCAGCTGGATCCCAAGCTTTGCAAACTCATGTACTTTTTCATTTGTCATCTGTCATTTCTTGACCTTTGTTACTCCACAGTCATTATACCTAAAACCTTAGAGAACTTACTATCCTCAAGCAAGTATATTTCATTCATGGGCTGCTTCACCCAAATGTCCTTTTTTGCCTTCCTTGGTATCACTGAATGTTTCCTGCTTTCTTCAATGACCTATGGCCACTATGTAGCCATCTGCAACCCTCTTCACTACACTTTGGTTATGTCCACAAGGCTCCGCTATGTTCTCATCACTGCATCCTACATAATGGGCTTTATTCAATCATTAGTCATTGTTCATTATGTGAGCAGTGTGCATTTCTGCAACTCCAATGTTATCTATCACTTGCTCTGTGATACAACTCCAATTTTAGCCCTATCCTGCATGAAGCCTCATGATACGGTAATCATGACATTCCTTCTTGATAGTTTAACTGCAATGGTGTCTCTTACCAAAATCTCTGTGTCCTATGAGTCCATGTTTTCTACTATCCTGAAAATTAACTCCACTTCAGGAAAGCACAAAGCCTTCTCTACTTGTGCCTCCCACTTCTTGGGAGTCACCATCTTTTATGTCACTACAGGTTTTACCTACTTAAAACCAAAGATATCCTACTACTTGGGAAAAGAACAAGTAGCCTCTGTGTTTTACACTATGGTGGTCCCCATGCTGAATCCATTCATTTTCAGTATGAGGAACAAAGAGGTGAAAAATGCCCTCATTGCAGCCATGCAGAAGAAAGAGGGCTCCAGTTAGGTGAAATGACTGTGATTCTGAACATTTTTCTATCTTTGTCATTTGGGTATTTATTTTCTAAACAAAGTAGCATCCTTTAATTTGTTTGAATTTCTGTTGAGCTATCCCCTATTTGACCACATATAATCTGATATATTTCCAAGAATGTGTTTTTATAAATAATAGCACTTATGCATGAAATATGAGGTAGTCTTATGGCTCAAAAATATGCATTTAATGAGCAAACATATAAAAAATTAAGAAAACAACCTAATATCCTTGAAATTGTATCAGAGAAATCCCCAAGCTTATTCAAATTTCAGAGAATTTTATCATGGAATCCATTTTCAGAAGTCATTCTATTTCCTCTGTTAAAAAGATATATAGTGCCCCTTAAAAGTGCTGCTTTGGCCTAGAAAATCTAGGGTTTAGATCCCAGAAGTGTCACCTTTTATATATATCTCCCTTATGAAGACACTTAATATTTAAATCTAATTACCTTAGGAGATATTTTACAGATTATATAAGATGATGAATGGAAAGAATTTAATGTAGTACTAATAAATCTTAAGGATGACAATCATCTGATGTCTATAATCTTGTAAAATTTGGAATACACAATAGCTTTTGCTTTCCAAATGTTCACTTGTCCCTTATAAATACTTTTGACTAATCTTCTTCATAAACAAATATCTGAAAAAAGAGCTATTCAATACTTTTTCATAAACCAAAGTAAAATATGGGGATATAATTGTTATAGAGAAGAGTATTTGTGAACACGGATGAAAAGTTGGAAAATATTTTAAATTATTAAAGAACATAGAAACATCCTAGCAATTATTGGGAGGCTTCTTGATGGTCTTCTAGACTCATATTTTGAATAGTTATATGTAATATTGTCCATATGTATATAATTGTTAGTCAATTTCTATTTCTATTGTGCAGCTTTTGTTTTACATTCATCACTATATCCTTTGGATATTCCTTTGACATTTAGGGTTGGGAGATGGATATTTCCTTGGTATATTAGTTAAGTTAAGAATCTCTACTTGCAATACATTAAGACCTCAAGTTTTGTGAATTCATCAAGTTAAATATTCACACGCGCTTGTCTCCCTTTTGTGTGTACTTGCAAACCATTTGAAAACCATACCATTCTGTGGTACATCAAAAAGCTTCAGTAATTATTATTTCTTTGTATAATTACAGTAAGAGTAAAAACAAATTTCCTTTCCCTTGGATGCCATATGTTCTTTAAAACCATAAAATTTTGAATTAAATTTTGGTTCATTGGCTTTTAACTAATATGGTAGCAAAAAGTTGCATAGCCATGAATTTATAATGAATCCAAATTTTGTACATCACGTGAATTTTTGTCGTGGCTGACAATAATTCCTTTTGAAAATGTCTCTTTGCTATTTAGAATTGCAGTTTTAATTTTTACAGCTATACAATGTATATTTAAGAAAATATGCATTCTTCACTTTCTTATATTTGATTTTTTGTATTTTAACTTAAACTTTGATTATTAGAAATGATGTTTTTACTTCAAGTGATTTTTAGCTTTCTTTTATTGTAAAAAATAACATTCATACCAAAAAGCAATAAATCTCAAAGCACAATGCAACAACTGACCTTAGAACCGACTTTAGAATTGTGCATGACCCACAATTGCATAATCCCATGCACTTCCTTCGAGCTGCCCCAAGACACCAAAAACCAAAAGAAACATCAATACAACAATTCAGCAGTCACACATCCATAAAATCCCCCCTCACTGCCATAACTCCAACTTCTCCTGTGATATCCCCCAATTCCCAGAGATTGCTGGGCCACCCCTGCTACAACCCTGTGATGTTGGATAGGGCTGTTGACAGCCTAGAATAATTAATGTTCTGGAGATGCTGGCCCCCTGGGTCTCAGGATTCATCTGACTTACTTAAACATCTGGAGGTTGCAGGCCTCTGGAAAGCAATCACAGTGCATGGAACATTTGCAGAATCCCAGGCAAAATCTCAGGAATTCTTCAGGATTGGCAGGGATGGCCTTGGTTGAGGTCCACAAACCTTGATAATATGAATACCCAGTTGAAGCTTGCATAAATGCAGACCCCAGCATAGCCATTCAAATCTATCCAAACTACCTCAGCCAATGACATACCTTTTTCTTACAATTCTTTTCCCCCTTTTGGTCAGGACATCATCATTGAACTCAAGGACCCAGTGCTAGGCTCACACCCAAGAGTCAAGCCCACACTGCCAAGGAGACCAGCAACCCTAGATGCCATGTCTCACATAGTGGGTAGGACAATGTTTTGAGAGAGAAAGGTCACATTTGAACAAAAAAAAAGATGTCTTCTGGGAGCAATTTCTAGGCACAACTAGAGAATATTAAGCCTCCCCACCACAAAAACAAGCTTCACAGGAGCAAGCCTCAGGGCTAAGGGCTTGGACCATTGACCTAGAAGGTCCCAATATCCTAGACAGCACCAGGAGTTTCTCCTGTGGTAAAGACAGGTAGTTACATATGTTTTCTCCCATCCCTCAAGGAACTCTGCCAACCCATCTTACTTATGTGCTCAACATACACGGGGATGTATCTAGGCATTATATTAAGCTATAGAGGATTACAAGCTCTATTCTCATACTGAGCTCCCTGTGCTTGAGTTATCTAAATGAGCCATCCAGGCAGATTGGTCAGATTATGCTACCAAAAGTTTTGTTTCTGAACAAAACAAACCTTTCCTTGGTGCAATAGAGCAGGTGAAGTTCTAAAGTACAATGTCCTTCCTACCCTGTACTATGATCTACCTTAGTCTAGACCCAACTACATTCACTCTTATCTCTAATCAAAGCCTAATCTCTGTTTCAATTTCCCCATTACTATGTGCAGCAATGCTGATGCTCCAAACTGCAAAACTCCCACTCTGAGTCTTAGGTGTCATATAGGTACCCAATGTTTCAGGGAAATCCCAGGTTATACATATGTAGTAGGGGATCTGAAAATCTAGAAATTAAAATTACTGCTCTGGACTAAATGTGACTGCTACAAGAGCTTACAGACCAGGACCCAATTATCTTATATTTATTTTCAAAATGAGAACTTAGAATATTTGCTTTATTGTTCCTAGATTATTTTACATTACAATAATGTCCCACAGGTTCATTCACAAAATTTCATGCCTCACAACTTAATACTTTTCTGTAGAAGCACAGAATTTGATCATATGTTTACATCATGCTTCACCATTCTAATTTTGCATCTGTGTGCCCTTCAGCCACCTTCACACATTGGGCATCCCATTTAATGTCCAAAGTCAAGAGTCCATACCTCAATTTTAGACAACTTTCAGTCCACCCAAGAGACAAATAACTGATAAACACACTCTCATCAAATAGATAATCCAAATCTTCCCTTGACTCTAGTCCCACTCTCCCATTTTTTATCCATGTTATTGCTGTGGTACTATTGATGTTTTCCTGTTTAAAATAGCCCGTCGCATGCAAGAGTAGCTTCCCTCCTATACCCTGATATTTCACAGACTTTACAAGATGTGTATTTTTAAAATTGTTCTTGCATGGACATTTATATTCGTAGTGCTAATTGGTGGAATACATGGCTCTACGCAACTTTTTTCAACCATGTCCACCTTCAATATGGCAATATAACTTATAGAACCACTAATGAACCCCTTCACATAAATTCCTTTACATTTCAGTTTTACCACATCATCTAACTTTTCATCCATATCTAGCTTCCATGTATCTAAAGGTTCCTTATATTCTCTATTATAACCCTTGGAATTTACTTTTACCATGGTCATAAAGGTGAAATCATTCAGTATCTATCCTTTTGTGCCTGGTTTATTTCACTTGGCCTTATGTCCACAAGATTAATCGACCAGGGTGAGTACCAAGATGGCAGCTTAGCAAAGTGTGGGATCTAGTTCCTCCTCCAGAACAACTACTAAATAGCCAGGAACAGTAAAGAACAACTGCTGGGACCCCATCAGTGACCAGACACACAGTGTACCCCTGTCTGGACCATCTGGACTGTCTGTGAGCCCCCCTGCCCCAGAACCGTGAGTTCCTCAAGCCATGGTATCAGAAACCCCTCCCCCACAAGCCACTTCACAGAGGGAAAAGGAAAGGAACTTTGCCAGCAGCAGGAGCTGAGTGCAACTAAGCTTCAAGTGTGGAATTAATTCTCAAATTCTGACTATTAAACACACGCCCCAGCTTAGCCGAACCTGATCAAAGCAGGGGTTGCTGATTTTTGCCCCAGTGCCAAAGGGGCAGGGCTGATGGAAAAAGAAAAAAGAAAAAAAGAAACAGGTTTCTGGATCAGATAGCGCATAATACTTGAAAGGGTCTGGGCCCTGAAGGAAAGGAGGGCCCCATAGGATCTGAAGGTATATAAAGCAACATACCAACTTCTGCTCTTGATTGGCAAACCTGAGGAATGAGAGTCCTGCTCTGAGAAGAATTTTTCTCTTTCTTTTTTAGCTTGTTTCTTCAAAGACCTGACTGACTTTGGATACAGTGGTAGGGCTTCTCAGGCTGCAACTTCCCCAGGCATAGGTAAAAACAAGCCTGTTTGAGAGCTTGTCTGGTGGCTGTGCCTTCCTCAGGAAAGGGGTGGGGGCCAGCTCAGGTAGATACCCTAACTCAACGAATTCAGACCCCAGGGTTTGGAAAACTGAAGTGATTGAAGCCAACCTAGAACTCCTCCTCTGTCTCCATCATGCCCCAGCAGGAGAGTCTGCCAAAGTTAAAGGTAAAGCATCACCTTACACTGGGTGGACCTGCAGGCAGGCAAGCACAACATACTGGGCAGGATTGGAAAAACACAGAGTCCAGAGGCTTCACAGGAAAATGTTTCAACCTGCTGGGTCTCAACCTCAGGAAACCTGATGCAGGGAATACTTTCCTCTTGTAGGAGGCCAGTTTGGTCTGAGAAAATCTGGCTGGGGTCTGTAATACCTAGGTAGACCCTCCTAAGAGTGGGAGGAAAAAATCCATGCAGGCAGGGCAAGAAACAAGAAAATAAGAACTGAAAAATTCTGCTCTATTAAACAAAACATAAGCCAGAATAAGCTGAACTGAGTGTCAAAGAACAGATAGATTACAATGAAGTGAAAACAAACCCTAGAATAAACTAATTAAGGTAATTAAATCTTAAATGCCAGCAAAAAAAATAATGAATCACACTTGGAAAATTGAAGATATGGCCCAGTCAAAGGAATAAACCAACAATTCAAATGAAATACAGGAGTTCAAAGACTTCATTCAGAATGTTCAAGCAGACATGGAAAACCTCATTAAAAATCAAATCAATGAATTGAGGGAGGATATAAAGGAAGCAAGGAGTAAACAAAAGGAAGAAATCAAATGTCTGAAAAAAACAAATCACAGAACTTATGAGAATGAAAGTCACAGTAGAAGAGATTATAAAAAAACAATGGAAACCTTCAATGTCAGATTTCAAGAGGCAGAATATAGGATTAGTGAATTGGAGGATGGAACATCTAAAATCCGACACGCAAAAGAAAATATAAGGAGAAGAATGGAGAAATATAATCAGGGACTCTGGGAATTGAATGACAACATGAAGCACACGACTATATGTGTGTGGGTGTCCCAGAAGGAGAGGAGAAGGGAAAAGGAGGAGAAAAACTAAAGGAGGAAATTATCACTGAAAATCTCCCAACTCTTATGAAAGACTTAAAATTACAGATCCAAGAAGTGCAGCATACCCCAAACAGAATAGATCCAAATATGTACTCCAAGACACTTACTAATTAGGATGTCAGACGTCAAAGAGAAAGAGAGAATCTTGAAAGTAACAAGAGAAAAGCAATCCATCACATAAAAGGGAAGCCCAATAAGACTATATGTAGATTTCTCAGCAGAAACCATGGAGGTGAGAAGACAGTGAGATGATATATTTAAGTTGCTGAAAGATAAAAACTGCCAACCAAGAATTCTATATCCAGCAAAATTGTCCTTCAGAAATGAGGAAGAAATTAAAACGGGCCAGGAACAGTCACATGAGACCAAATGTGAGTGATATAAAAGGAATAGCTATGAAGGTGAACAACAGATTGCAATTTTTGTAATAACTGAAATAAAGTAAGATTCAGATTTTGCTTGATTACAGCAGTTTCAATTAATTGCACCATAAACACCACATATGCAGAATCATAAAATATTAACTGGTTGTGAAATGAATTGAAGGCAGTAATCACCGCAAGGAGTTCAGCTGGTTGTGCTGAAAATCCTGGGTTCAAAATATTTCTTTGTTTTAAAACCTAAATATGCTAAATACCATGTCCAGACCCATCAGTGAAGTTAATAGAAGCATCTACATGTGGATTTTTTTGTTATATTGGGCAATATGTATTGAAATATTTTAAGAAAATGTATGACTGGATTACTGGGAAAATGATTGCCAATTTTTCCCACAAAGTCACCAAAACAATTTGCCATAACAAATGGTTCTGAAAGCAATCATTAACTTCTCTCTTTTTCAGAGGAAGTATCACATGAGAAGGATTCTTTCCTAGTAAAGCACCATATGGTCTCTGTTCTTAAGAAGTATTTGTGCAAAAAGATCAAGATATAGTGATAAGGATTTTACCATATTATTAGGAAGAAAATATCATTCAACTATTACTTCACTTTGTATTATTAATCCCATTGGGGAATGATTGGAGGGAATGATTACAAATTGCAATGAACCATTAAGGTTCATGCGTTCTAACTGGGCTTTTTGAATTTTCAGCTCAAGTAATTCTAACTCCTTTTTTGCTTCCTTACTCAGGACTGAGGACTGTTTAAGCTTGCATCTCTTCAGGGTAAAGCAAAGAGATTGGACAATTCATAAGTAGCAATAGCAACTTTTGGTCTAAGCCAACTAATATCCCCTAAAAGCTTCTGTAGATCATTTAGAGTTTTTATAGAGTCTCTTCTAAATTGCACCTTTGTTGGTTTTATAGTTGTTCTATCTACCTCATATCCTAAATAGGACATTGGAGTGACTGAAATTTTTCAGGAGCTATTTTAAGCCCAGAATATGTCAGATGCTACTCTAGATCCTTACATAAAGATATTAACTCCTCAGTTGTTTCTGCCATGCAAAGAATATATATCATCCATATTATGGATTATATATCATTGAGAATGTTGTTTTATTGGACTCAAAACTCTCGTGGCATAGTTCTGATATGACACAAAGTAGTACAGTTCAACATCCCTTGTGGTAGAACTTTCCATTGAAATCTCTTCATTGGTTCTTTATTGATAAGACAAGAGATGTAAAAGGCAAATTTCTCCCTATCTTGGATAGCTAAAGGTATTGTAAAAAAGCAATCCTTTAAATTTATAGCTATTATTGGTCATTTTTTTGGAATCATTGTAGGGGAGGACAACCCTGATTGTAGGGCAGTCATGAGCTGAATTACTGCATTTACAGCCCTGAGGTCAGTTAATAACCTCCATTTATCTGATTTCTTTTTAATAGGAAAAACTGGAGAATTCCATGGGCAAAAGGACTCCTCAATTTGTCCTTTGTCTAATTGTTCCTTAACTAGTAACTGAAGTGCTTCTAAATTTTCAACTGACAAAGGCCACTGATCAACCCACACAGGAGTAGAGGTAGTCCAGCTAAGTGACAATGGACCCAGAGAATTTAAGAGGCTAGTGAGAGCAGTGACCACTATGGAAAAGGTGAATACCCTAAGCTCTTATGGTTTTTATAAGAGGGGAGAGAAATAGGGTCCACTATATTGTGATGATGTTTTCCTAACCTTAATCCAGAAATATGCCCTTGTTTTTACATTATTTGTTGGCACTGCTCACTACAATTATTAGGTTTAGGAATGTATATCTCAGTTTGCCATTGTTTCAACAAATCAGGGCCCCATATGTTAAAAGGCAAGTCAGCAACATATGGCTACAACTTAGCTGGTTATCTATCAGGGCCCTGGAAATGAAAAATATTAACACTTTGTTTCAATTCTTGGAGTTCCTAGTCTTAATAAGGAAACTGGTGCTTCTTGTAGTGTCCAAGAAGATGGGCAATGTTTAGTATTAATAATAGAAACATCTGCCCCAGTGTCAATAATACCTTTAAATTCCTTATTCTGAATAGTTAGTTCACATATGGTTCTACATTCTAAACTTTCTTTCATTTAAAAACACTCCAGCCTTTCCCGTACTTCTAAAGCCATAAGTACTATGTACCCAATCACTCTTAACCACAGGCACATAAGGGAGAATAAGAAGTTGGACAATACCTTCCCCTGGTGAAGCTTTCCATACCGTGGATGATGACATCATAACCAAGATTTCTCCTTAATAATCAGAATCAATAATGCCTGTATGAAATCTTACTTTCTGGGAGGTAAGACAACTCCTTTCTAATATAAGGCTTACAGTTCCTGATGACAAAGGACTGACAATGCCTGTTTTAACACAAACAGGTGCTTCCCTGGGGAAAAACATAACAGGCTCAGCACAGGGAGTTCTGTTGCTGTGCTTCCCACAGTGGCTGTGGATAAACCCAGGGTATGTCGAAGTACTGGTTGAGTGGTGACACATTTTGATCATTGACTTAAACTGAAGTTACCCTCTTTTTGTTCTGTGCCTGGAGTGTGCCCTGCTGATAGTTTCCCTGTAGTAATCTACCATCCTTATGAAATATAGATTTACATTGAATAGACCAATGATTTCCCTTCTGGCATATAAGGCATAGTCTAAATGGTTTAGAATTTTTGCCTTATCTTCTGTAGCAAATCCCTTGTTTGTTTTCTTTCCACAATCCTTCCTAACATGGCCAGGTTTTCCACAATTACAAAATTTTCCCTAGAAGGTAATACTTATTTTTAACCC
Source organism: Myrmecophaga tridactyla (assembly GCA_004026745.1). NCBI lineage: Eukaryota > Metazoa > Chordata > Mammalia > Pilosa > Myrmecophagidae > Myrmecophaga > Myrmecophaga tridactyla. The sequence continues at coordinate 2,945 of PVIY010055025.1, read as the reverse complement.
TGCCACTACTTGAGCCATCATCCTAGCCTGAATCTCAGCCATGATTTCCATTTTATGACTTTCTGCCTAAACATCTTGACAAAGTTTAATATAGCCTGTTCAATCCACTTTCCCTTTCATTATACTAATCACCTCTTGACAGTCTTTACCTGCATTTTCATGAGCCCAAAGCTGTGGAATAGCATCTGGTGCTTCATAGTTACTAATTTGTTTCATTATAGCTTCTTGTAATCAAGCTGTGAATTCAGTATAAGGCTCTTTACATCCCTGAACTATTTTTTAAAAAGAAGCTTTATGCTCCCCTTTGCTTTCAATTCTTTCCCATGCATTAACACAGCATTACAGACTTGGTCAATGACCTGATCTGTCATGGTTAATTGATCTTCAATTCTGTCCCAGGGCCCTCTCCCTCCTAGTTGTTCTAAAGAAATTACAATATTCTGTGTTAATTTTGGTGAGCTAAAGCATCTGCATGTTCTCCCCACCAAGTTCTAAGTTGTATATATTCTCCTGGCTCAAGAGTGATTTTTGCTAGATTATCCCAGTCAGCCACATGCAAGTGAAAGCCCTCATCTTATCCTTGTATCAAACCAAAAGTAAATGGTGAATTAGGTCCATATTGTTCTACTGCACTTTAGTTCCTTTAAAGTCTTAAAAGGAAAAGTCTCATGCCTGAGTTCATAAATCCCATCAATATACTTAGCCTCTACCCCTGGAGCAATTTTTTCATGTATTGTTACAGAGAAAGCCATCTGAAGATCATCTAAATCACCTTCCCTGGGAGCTCGCAAAATTCCCTGTTGAACAGATGTTAATTGATGTTTACCTGCTTCCATAGAAGGAAAAGGAGGAGATGAGAAAGGGTCTTCATCATCTTTAATATCCTTAATATTCATAGGCGGGCAGGGGAGAGGTTTAGAGAATCATCTAGGTTCTCCTTTAGTTTGTCTAAGTTGTCAATTACTTCTTCATCTTCCTTCTCATCTTCAGTTTGCAAAGCCTCTCGAATCTCTACCAGTCACCTAACTCTAAGCTGCCAAAAATGGGAAACTAGCAACAATATATCTATATTACTGGTAAAAGTTCTAAAAGCTGAGCCTCACTGGCTCCTGTTTCTCTTGCTTTAAGTAATTATTTAATAAGACAGAAATAGGGGTGATATTTAGTAGTGTTATCATTATTCACCATTTTTACCCTGCTCATTTTACCTGAGAGTGTACATGCTTTTTACTTTCTGTTTCCAAGATGCAAGAGGCCTCTAAATCCACTTGGGGATTTGTGATGTAACAATTTCAATTTTTGCTCCAGAGAATCTTCTTCTTTGTGCCCATGTTGGGCATCACTTGCTGAAACCTGCTCAGTATGAGGGTTTGAGGAGGGCCCATGAATCTGAAAAATAAAGACACTCATGCAGAACAGTCTGTTAAGATAAGAGCAGGGGACTCATGCCTCAAAGACAAGAGCCATGGATGCTTGCTCAGCACCATATTTATTTCCTCAGTAAAGCAGGAAGTGTACAATAATTTTTTTTGTTTATGCTTATTCACTAATAGTACATGCAGACAGAGAGAGTGTCTGTTACTTCATTATTCAGGTAGTGATTACAGGACAAAGAGCATGTTTTTGCTCTATCTTTAAAAGAATGATAACCAAGTGGATGTTTCTCAACCTAATGTTCTAAAGTTAATATTCCATCATAAACCACAGGTCTCCGTGTCTGAGTCTGCTCATGTTTTTCAAACCTGTTGCTTTGACTTACCTTATTTTCCCTTTCACACAATTGTGGCAAATTTCTTTAAAAACAAAATGTATCAGGTGCACTGCTCAAAGTTCTACACACTTGGAGAAATTCCCTTCAACCCTGTCCTGTAGGGATGTCCCAAGAATACTCTAGTAATCTTTTAGCTGTGCACTTTCAAGTGATAACTATATGTCATGCAGAACCTGGCCCAAATTTTTACTTCCTTGGTCAATTGATTATAAGCAACTACCCTAGAGCCTTCAGTTGTTGTCGGATGAAAAGTAACACTGTAACACTGAAGGCTTGGCATTTGGGCCACTTACTCCTGTAACTTATTTGCGCCTTCAGGAATTCCCAAAAAGTCCTATTGTGTACATACCATTTGCATTTTGTCATGGTGTTCTGCTCTGAATGCCCAACTTTTTGGCTTTGTGTGTTAGAGAACACCAATCTCCTGATAAGTAATTTAATATTGTAGTAAGTTAAGCCCATTGTTAAGCATTCAATCTCTTTTAAGGTTTAGTGTGGGACAAAACCTGTTTCTCAAAATGAGTGTAGTTATCTGTAGAAGATGAAAAGGCTTTTCTCAATAAAAACCTAAGGGTTTTCATTGTGATTCTCCTATGGTGTTCTAGTTTGCTAGCTGCTGGAATACAAAATACCAGAAACAGAATGGCTTTAAACAAGGGGAATTTAATGAGTTGGTAGTTTACAGTTCTAAGGCTGAGAAAATTTCCTGATTAAAACAAGCACAAAGACATGTCCAATTTGTGGCATCCGGGGAAGGATACCTTGGTTCAAGAAGGCCAATGACATTGAACATTTCTCTCTCAGATGGAAGGGAACATGGTGAACATGGCAGTGTCTGCTGGCATTTTCTCATGGCTCTACCAAGAAGGAACTCTCTCCAAAGTGTTTCCTATTTTCAAGGATTCCAGCAAGCAACTCCACCTTCAGTGGGTGGAGACATACCTCCATGGAAATCATCTAATCAAAAGTTACCAGCCACAATTGGGTGGGTCACATCTTCATGGAAACAATCAAAATGCTCCCACCCAGCAATATTGAATGAGGATCAAAGGGCATGGCTTTTCTGGGGTCCACCACAGATTCAGACCAGAACTTATGGTGACCTGGAAAAGGTTCCAGATAACATCTCTATTTACCACTGACACTTCTAGTACCATTAAATCTGCTGGAGCAT
>PVIY010055024.1:0-13939 GCA_004026745.1 Myrmecophaga tridactyla | reverse complement strand
ATTGTTGGAATTTTGCCATATGTTAGTAGATGTGCTTTGATGCCAGCTGATCACCTCTACTTGATTTTCATCCAGTAGTGCATCTTCCCTTGTAGCCATGTACTAGTGTTCTCTGGAATTCATTTGATCTAAAGATGTAACTTAGGAGCCATCACGCTATCTAATTTTTCACTGCTAGAGTTGAAGAACCACTTTTTTAAGTTATAAATACTCCCAAACTCATTTCCAGGTAGGAAGCCACCCTTGAGACCCAGTGGAGAACCCAAGCATCTCTAACTCGAACCCCGGAATATGGGGTTGAAGAGTGAATGCCTGGATTGGGTCCCAAGGGCAGTCCTGAGGTCAAGCTGGTGAGATACCCCAAAACGGGTCTTTAGAGCATGAAGGCAAGAGTGGAGTATGGCTGAGATGAGGAGCGAGAAGTGGCGAGAGGAGGGAGAAGTGGGTATAGTGTATGGAGCGGGAGGCGGAGCTACATGAAATAGGCAGAGGGCATATGCCTCCTGCCTGGGCGGGACTGGAATTGCACAGACGTGTGGAAATGAGGCCTGGGGTTGGGAGAAGCAGGGACGTCCCTTTGAGACACTGCTGCCCTTCAGGCTTTCTATTGCCATGAGAAGAATTGTACTAGTCCAGGGAAGAGAGTTTGGAAGAAAGGTCAGATTTCCAAGCTAGGGAGAATTTGAGAGAAAGCCAGTTGCACTGAAGGAAGCAAATCTTTTTGGTATCCGTATTTGAGATGAGTAAATAAGTGGAAATAGAAAGTCACTTCTTTGGGGTTATTTTAATAAGAACCAAGAGGAGCAAACAATATTAGTTGACTGATGGTAGTTTTGCAATACTTGGCAGCATCTTTTGAAAGTTGAGTGTTTATCTTTAGGATAAAGTGAATGAAATGTGTTTAACCTTGTTACTTGCATAGAATGTGACTGTGGTTGAACTTTATTTTTACTGACTTCAAATATGTTTTCCTTAATTCATTCCTTCTTTTTGTGCTTGCTTAGACTTCTTTAAGGTATAAAAAAGGATGAGAACCCTATGTCACATTTATACTGAAGATAAAGTTGTCAAGAAATGATATACTCAACTATGCTTTTCATAACCTATTAACTCCTGATTGTAAAACAATCAGTAAGACTGGAAACATTTAAACCTGATAGTAGTACTGAGGATGATATATAAAAGAAAAAGATACAAATTGCTTTCACTTATTAATAAAAATACCTTTTCAGGGATTCCTCTGGGATTTCTTACAGCACCCACCCAGAGAGGGAAAGCAGATACTGAGTCTTAATTAGAGAAACTGAGTCAGAACACTGAAGTTCAGAGAATCAATGAAAACAGAGCTTTTCTGACATTTCTGCTTTTCTGACGTTTCTGCATACCACTACACTTGGCAAAGGTGCGAATCCATGGTCTGAGCTCTAAATGTCCTTTCAATTCCATTAAATAATTGTGCAGATGTTTAAAAGGGAAGCCTGGGGCTGGGCACCAGAGGTGATAAAGGGCCAATAAAAGGCCTCAGCATTCCAAGGAGGTGACAGTCCAGATCATGGAAATAGGCCTGCAATAAGCAGGATCAGAGCATTCTTCTATTTTCCTCATCTCCCCACTGCCCACTGCTCACATCAAATCTCTTAGTAATAGTACTTAAAAAACTTATCCTGAATCCATTGCTGCTCGCTCTCTCTCCATTTCCACCACCTGGTCCAAGCCATGACACCTCTTACCCAGACGTTTGGCTGTGCGTGCCAGGGGTCTCCCTGGTTCCATTCTAGGCCACTATGGTGGCTGAAGAATGGTCCACAAAGGTTTCATCTCCAATTCCCTAGAACCGGAAAATGTTGCCTTATTTGGAAAAAGCGTCTTTGCAGATATGATTAATCTAAGGATCTTGAAATGGGGAGATTGTCCTGGATTATCAGGTTGGACCCTGAATGCATTCACAAGTATCCTTATAAAAGAGAGGAAGAGAAAGATTTGACACAGACAAGTGGAGAAGCCTATGGAGGCAGTGACTGGAGTGATGCAGCCTCAAGCCAAGAAATGCTGGCAGCCTCCAGAGGTAAAGGAGGATTCTTCCCTAGAACCCCCCCTGGAGCCTCCAGAGGGAGCATGGCTTTACCGACTGACGCCTTGGTTTTGGCCCAGGGAAACTGATTTTTGACTTCTGGCTTCCAGAACTGTAAAAGAATAAATTTCTGTTGTTTTAAACAACCGAATTTGTGGTTCTTTGTTAAAGCAGCCTCAGGAAGCTAATACAATTCCTCAATCTATTCTCCACATAGAAGCCAGAATGAACTTTTAAAAGTGAAAATCAGACCATGCCAGCTGCTTGCTTAAGACCTATTCATGAATTACCATCACAATTAAGATGGAATTCAGCAGGATACAAGATTGATGTACAAAAATCAGTAATGTTTCTGTACTCAAGCCTATCTAAGGTGACAACTAAGGAAAAGATTCCATTCAAAATTGTGAACAGAAGAATCAGGTATCTTGGAATAAGCCTAACTGGGGATGTCAAGGACTTATACACAGAAAACGACAAAGAAATTGCTAAAAGAAATAAAAAGTGACCTAAATAGATGGAAAGACATTCCATGCTCATGGGTAGGAAGGTTGAATGTTGTCAAGATGTCAATTCTACCCAAACTGATCTATAGATTCAATGCAATACCAATCAAAATCCCAACAACCTACTTTGAAGTCTTGGAAAAGCTGGTTATCAAATTTATATGGAAGGGGAAAATACCCCAAATAGCTAAACAGATCCTAAAAAAGTGAAGTGGGAGGACTATTACTTCCTGACTTTAAAGCTTACTATAAAGCCACAGTGGTCAAAGCAGCATGATACTGGCACAAAGATAGAAGGATTGACCAATGAAATAGAATTGAGAGTGTAGGGATTGAACCCCAAATTTGTGGACATTTGATCTTTGATAAGGTCCCCAAATCCAATGAACTGGGACAGAATAGTCTTTTCAATAAATGGGCATGAGAAAACTGGATTTTTTCAGTTTTCTCATGAAAGAGGACCCCTACCTTACACCCTATTCAAAAATTAATTAAAAATGGATTAAAGACCTAAATGTAAGAGCCAGTACCATAATATTTCAAGAAGAAAATGTAGAGAAACATCTTCAAGATCTAGTAATAGGAAGTAACTTCTTAAACTTTACATTCAAAGCAGAAGCAGCAAAGAAAAAAATAGATAAATGGGAACTCCTAAAGATCAAGAGCTTCTGAGCCTCAAAGGACTTTGTTTAAAAGGTGAAGAGGCAGCCAACTCAATAGGAGAAAATATTTGGAAACCATGTATCGAATAAAGACTTGGTATCTTGGGTACATAAACAAAGTATACAGCTCAACAACAAAAGAACAAACAACCCAATTATAAAATGGGCCAAAGATATGAATAGATACTTTTCTGAAGAGCAAATACAGATGGCTAAAAAGCACATGAAGAGCTGCTCATCTTCATTGCTATAAAGAAGATGCAAATTAAGATGATAATGAGATATCACCTCACACCTAAAAGAATGGCTGCTATTAAACAAAAGGAAGCTATAAATGTTGGAAAGGATGTGGAAACATTGGAACACTTATTCATTGCCGGTGGGAATGTATAATGAATGGTTCTGCCGCTGTGGAAGTAAGTTTGGCAGTTCCTCAGAAAATAAAAAACCAAGAAGAACTGAGGGCAGTGACACAAACAGACATTTGCACACCGATGTTCACAGGGGCACTATTCATCCATCACTATGCCAAAAGATGGAAACAATCCAGGTGCCCATCAACAGGCAAATGGATAAGCAAAATGTGGTATATACATACAACGGAATATTATGTAGGAGTTAGATGAAATGATGTCCTGAAACATCTCACAACATGGATGAAACTTGAGGACATAATGCTGGGTGAAATAAGTCAGATACAAAAGGACAGATACTGCATGGTTTTGTTATTATGACTCTGGTAAAGCTTCCAGTGTTTGGAGCAGCTAGAAGGAAAACTCCGAGATGAGGGAATGGTAGCCCATGACAAACTCTGGGACCTGTTCTATAGCTGCTTGTTGAAGTGTGCTTTGAAAAGTATTGCTTTTTTCTTTCTTTGCTTTGTTTATATGTTATGTTTTATAATAAAAAAGGGTAAAAAAAAATAACTGGAGGTGCTGACAACTTGGCATGAGTGGTTGAGAAAGGTGGAGGTAATATTTTAAAAACACACAGAACTAAAATATTGGTCAATGGCATGTAAGTTGGAAGAAAGGGTTACTATAGTTAAAGTACTCTAAAAACGCCTGTATTGTTTAGGATAAAGGAAAAAACAATGATTCACCCTCTAAATTTTGATAAGTTTACGTGGTACAACTTTAAGAAAAACCTAAAAGAATAGAAATAGAATGTATAACTTTCAAACTATTAGCTAAAATACCTGGACAATTATAAAAGAAACTAAGCAGTTAAAAATCTCCTGACCGAAAAAAAATCAAGTGGTTTCACTGGTGAACTCAAGGAATAATAGATCATTTCGATCCCATACAAACTTTTCCAGATAGAAGATGGAATACTCCCCAAGACAGTTTAATCTCAATACCAAAACTAACAAGGACTGTACAAAAAAAGAAATATTACAGGCCATCTCACTGACAAACAAGATTATAAAAACTCTGAACAAAATAATAGGAAACCAAATATAGTGATGTATTTTAATATATATCATATATTTAGATTTAGATTATATAATCATATCTATCATGACCAGATTGGATTTATCACAAGGATGCAGGAGTGATTTAACATTAGAAAATCTATAAATGTCAGATTAAGGGAGAAAAATAATATGGCCATATCATAAAAAAGTATTTAATGAAATTTAGCACCTATTCATGTTTTAAAAATGCATATCCTAGAAACCTAAGAGAAAGGACGTTGCTTAAACTGATTTGAAGATATCAACCAAAGCCCTGCAACAAACACTTTTTAAATTGATATTAGGTTGTGAAAATGTTCAAAGATACACAAAATTACAGCGAATGGCACAATGAACTCCATATACCCATCACCCAGATGTAACAATAACAAAGTACAAACTTGATTCTTAACGGTAAAACATTAGCAGCATTGTCTTTAAAATCCGGAGCAAGGCAAACACGCCCTTGTTTCCGTAAGTATTGAACTGGAGGTGAAGTCAGCATAGCAGTGCTGTTGCCGGATGTTGGCTTCCAGGTTCTTGGCTGCATCGCGAGAAAAGAATTCAAGAGCACAGCACAGAAGAGCCAGTCAGTAGGAAATTCATGAGTAAACACGCAGAGAAAGAGCCTGTGCCGTCTGCTTTTATTGCTTTGCTTCACTTACATTCCTCCCCCTTCCTTGTTCTAGGGCCTTCCTCCTTCCCTCCCTTCCCTCCAGGGCGGTGACTGGAGGTAGATGGTGCGTTTGGGTGGTCGGTTGGTTCCACCCTTCTCCGTTGATGATTGACTCAGGTAGGGGTCAGGCTGCTGTTGGGTGCTTCCTGGTACGTGGGTGGCCTCCAGGCAGCTGTCTGTGCCTGAGCTTGATTAACCTTCTTTGTTGAAGGGTTCCTTCAGGATTTTTTCTTTCCCCTCTCTCTCTGTTCTAGCCTGCCTCAGTGCCAAAGGAAAACCAAAAGTTACAAAGGCTGAGAAGGAAGAAACAAAACTGTCATTATTCACAAATGACTTGATGGCCTACAAAGAAAACCCAAAATAATCTATAGACAAATTGTTATATATAAAATAAGAGAATTTAGCAAGGCACCTGGATATAGATTAGTATTTTTAGAAATACATTGCATTAAAAAGATAATAATTTACAGCAGCAACAGAATCACTTTCCCTTCTACTTTTCCCCCAAACTCTTGCAATCCCAAATAAAGTGTCTATCTCTAGAGATTTCCCTATTCTGGACATTTCATGTAAATGGAATTAACAATATGTGGTCATTTGTTTCTGGCTCCTTTCACTTAGCATATTGTTTTCAGGGTTTATCTATGTCATAGTAGGTAGCAGAACTTCATTCCTTTTTTATTGTTAATAATATTCCAACGTAAAGATATGCCATATTTTGTTTATCCTTTCCTAAGTTGATGGATATTCTACTTTCTGCTATTGTGAATTATGCAGTGGTGAATATTCATATAGAAGTCTGTGTTTGTATCTATTTTCATTGTTCTTGGAAATACCTAGGAGTGGAATTGATGGGTTATATGGTAACTCTATATTTAATTGTTTTCCAAAATGGCTACACCATTTTACTTTCCTGCCAGTAATGTATGAGGGTTCGAATTTCTCCACATCCTCTCTCACCTGAGTTAATCCTTGTTCTTTTTATTATAGCCATACTAATGGATGTGAAGTGGTATTTATATATTCTGGATATTAAACACTTGTCAGATATATGATGCCCTATTCTGTAGGTTGACTTTCCATTTTCTTGATAATATCCATTGATGCACAAAAATGTTTAATTTTGATCAAGTTCAATTTATCTATTTTTTTCTTTTGTTGCTCACGCTTTTGGTATCATTTCTAAGAATCCATTGCCAAATACAAAGCTTAAAGGTTTTGTCCTATGTTTTCTTTCAAGAGCTTTTTGGTTTTAGCTCTTAGTTTAAGTTATTGATTTATTGTGAGTTAATTTTCACATGTGGTGTGAGGCAGGATCCAAATTTCATTTTTTTTTGCATGTATATATCCAATTTTCCTAGCACCATTTGTGGAACTCTATTCTTTCCCCATTGAGTGGACTTGGCACCCTTATTGAAGATCATTTTGGTCATAGATTTATATATAGGGTTTATTTTTCAATTCTTGATTCTATCCCATTGGTTTGTATGTCTGTCCTTGTGCCACTATCGTGCTGTTTTTATTTCCTTAGCTTTGTGATACATTTTGAAATCAGAAAGTGTGAGTCCTCCAAATATGTTCTTCTTTTTCACAATGGTTTTGGTTATTTGGGCCCTTGTAATTCTGTATGAATTTGATGATTAACTTTGCCATTTCTGCAAAAAAAGTCTGCTGGAATTTTGATCAGGATCATGCTGAATCTTTATATTGCTTTGGGTAGTATCAACATCTTAATGATATTGTCTTCCAATCCAACAGCATGGGATTCTTTTCATTTATTTAGTTCTTCTTTAATTTGTTTCATCAATATTTTTTAGTTTTCAATGTGCAACTCTTTTATGACCTTGATTAAATTTATTCCAAGATATATTATTCTTTAGGTGCTATTGTAGGTGGAAGTTTCCTTGGATTTCCTTTTTGGATTGTTTATTGCTGGTGTGTAGAAATACAACTGATTTTTGTGTGTTGCTTTTGTCCCCACAACTTTGACAGGCTATAGATTTCTTTTAAACATTTTTTATTGTGAAATATAAAATATTTACAAAAAAGCAATACATTTCAAAGGACATTTAAACAAATAGTTTATAGAATATATTTCAAAGTTTGGCATAATTCCATAATTTCAGGTTTTTCCTGCTAGCTGTTCCAAGACACTGAAGACTAAAAGAAATATCAGTCCAATGACTCAGCAGTGATACTCATTTGTTAAATCCTATCTTCTCTGTTATAACTCTTCCTTCTCCTTTGATCCTTCTCCCAATCTTTAGGGATATTTGGGCAATGCCCATTCTAACTTATTCATGTTGAAAAGGGGTGTCAACAATGTGGCATAGGGGAATGGAACGAGATGTTTTTTGGAGAGGCTGTCCCCTCAGAGTTTTAGCACTTATCTGGTCTAGGAAGCTTCTAGAGGGTATAAGTTTCTGGAAAGTAAATTTAGTGTGTGAAACTTTTCTAGAATTCAATATAGAGCCCTAGGTGTGCTTTAGGATTTATAGGAATGATGTTGGTTGGGATTTGGCAAACTGTGGCAACATGAGAATAGCCTTCAGAATAGCCTTTTGACTCTATTTGAACTCTTAGCCACTTACACTTTATTTTGTTACATTTCTTTTTCCCCTTTTGGTCAGGAAAGTGTTGTCAATCTCATGGTGACAGGGCCAGGTTCCTCCCTGGGAGTCATGTACCACATTGCCAGGGAAAAGTCTCCTGGATGTCATGTCCCATATTGGGGGAGGGTAATGACTTTCCTTGTAGAGTTGGGCTTGAGAGAGAGAGAGAGAGAGAGGCCATATTTGAGAAACAAAAGAAGTTTTTCTGGAAGTAACTCTTAGGTATAATTATATGCAGGCTTGGCTTTTCTGCTACAGAAAATAAGTTTCATAAGAGCGATCATTGAGATCAAGGGTTGGCCTATTAACTTGGGCGTCCCTAATGTTTGAGAGAGTATCAGGGATTTCCCAGGGGTAAAGTTTAATAGTTCTATATTTTTTCTCCAGTCCCTCAAGGGACTTTGCCACTACTTTTTAATTATATGCCCAACATACTCTTGGATGTATCCCGGTATTACATTAAGCTATGCAGAATTACAAACCCTCATTCCCATTTTGGGCTCCATGTGTTTGGTTTGTTTAAATGAGCTATCCAGGCAGGTTGAATTAGATTGTATGCTAAAGAAAATTTAGGTTATAGAAAAGATAAACCTCTTCTCCTTTGTTCTCATATACTAAGTGAGGCTCAAAATACAGATAATATTATCTTTTGCCCTGTATTTTGATTTACTGTAGGCCCAGCCAGATCATCTTCATTCTTACATCTAATAGATGCCTGATCTCTTTTTCAATTTCTTTAAAGGTTGTTGTATGTAGCAATGCTCACTTTCAGAGCTGTAGAACTCCAATTCTGAGTCTTAGGTGTCACACAGGTACCCCAAATTCCAAGGAAATACCAGGTTATAAACATATAGCACAGGATCTCAGAATCTAGAAATAACACTTTTACCTGCAGACTAAATGTGACTGCTATAAGAGCTTACAATCTGGGCCCCAAATTTCTTATAAGTATTTTCTAAAAGAGATCATACAATATTTGCTCTTTTGTTTCTGGCTTATTTTGTACAACATAATATCCCCAAGTTTCATTCACTCTATTGCACGCCCCATGACTTTGTTCCTTTTTGTAGCCACACAATAATCCATCATATATGCCCACCACAGTTCGCCATTCTGCTTCTCAGTCTATGTCAATGTACCCTTCAGCCACCTACACCCATTGGACATCACGGATAATGTCCAAGTCAACAATCCATGTCTCACAGTATCCTTACTTAGTTGTATAATCATCAACACTCTTGACTTTAGATGATTTTCATTGCTCCAAAGAGAAAAATAACAGATAGACACACCCTTTCCAAATAGAAAATTGAAATCTCTCCTTAACTCCTGTCCTTCCCCCAACCCAATTATTTACCCCTGGTATTTCTGTGATACTGTTAATGTCTTCCTGTTAACTAAAGACCATAGCATGTAAAGTAGTTTCCCCCCGTAACTCTCTATTATTGACTCTTTGTACAAGGTTCATACATTTGAAGTTGTTCATGCAAAACTTATTTATATTTGTAGTGTTAGTTGGTGGGATATTTGGCTTTAGACAATCCATTTCAAACATATTCCCCTTCAATATGGCAATATTACTTATAACCCCACTAATGAACATCACTTCTATCCATTCCCTTACCTTTAAATTCAACCTCATTAGGTAACCATTCATCCATCTCCATCTATGTATCTTTAGATCCCCTGTATCCTATATCATAAGCGTCTGAGTTTACCTCTATGAAGTTCACAGTAGCAAAATCATACAACATTTATTCTTTTGTGTCTGGCTTATTTCACTCAGCATTATGTCCTCAAGATTCATCCATGTTGTCATATGCTTCATTTTGTCTTACCGCTGTGTAATATTCCTTCATATGTATATATCATATTTTGTTTATCCACTCATTTGTTGATAAACATGTGGGTTTCCATCTTTTGGCAATTGTGAATAATGCCACTATGAGCATTGGAGTACAAATGTCTGTTTGTGTCACTGCTTTCAGCCCTTTTGGGTATATACTGAGTAGTGGTATTGCCGGGTCACAGGGCAACTTGATATTTAATTTTCTGAGAAACTGCCTGTTCTAGTTTGCTAGCTGCTGGAATGCAATATACCAGAAACGGAAAGGCTTTTCAAAAGGGGACTTTAATAAGTTGCTAGTTTACAGTTCTAAGGCCGAGAAGATGTCCCAATTAAAACAATTCTATAGAAATGTCCAATTTAAGGCATCTGGGGAAAGATACCTTGGTTCAAGAAGGCCAACGACGTTCAATGTTTCTCTCTCAGCTGGAAGGGCACATGGCGAACATGGTGGCATCTGCTGGCTTTCTCGTGGCTCTACCAAAAAGGGGCTCTCTCCAAAATGGTTCCTCTTTTGAAGAATTCCAGTAAGCAACTCCACCTTCAGTGGGTGGAGACACATCTCCATGGAAATCATCTAATCAAAATTACCACCCACAATTGGGTGGGTCACATCTTCATGGAAACAATCAAAATGCTCCCACCCAGCAATAATGAATGAGGATCAAAGGGCATGGCTTTTCTGGGGTCTACCACAGATTCAGACCGGGACACTGCCAAACTGTCTTCCACAGCAGCTATACGATTATACATTCCCACCAGCAGTGAATAAGTGTTCCAATTTCTCCACATCCTCTCCAACATTTGTAGCTTTTTGTTTGTTTAATAGCAGCAATTCTTATAGGTGTGAGGTGATTGTCATCTTGATCTGCTTTTCCCTTATAGCTGACAAAGATGAACATTTCTCCATGTGCTTTTTAGCCATTTGTATTTGCTCTTCAGAAAAATGTCTATTCATAACTTTTGCCCATTTTATAATTGGGTTGTTCATTCTTTTGTTTTTCAGTTGTATGATTTCTTTATGTGCACAGACTACAAACCTTTATCTGATAAGTGGTTTCCAATTATTTTCCCCCATTGAGTTGGCTGCCTCGTCACCTTTTTGACAAAGTCTTTCGGGGAACAGAGGCATTTGATTTTGAGGAGCTCCCATTTATCTATTTTTTCTTTCACTGCTTGTGCTTTAGGTATAAAGTTTAAGAAGCTACCTCATAGTACTAGATCTTGAAGATGTTTCCCTATATTTTCTTCTAGGAGTTTTAGCGTACTGGCTCTTACATTTGAGTCTTTGATCCACTTTGAGTTCATTTTTGTATAGGGTGTGAGACATGGACCTCTTTCATTCTTTTGGATATGGATATCCAGTTCTCCAAGCATCATTTATTGAAGAGGCTGGGCTGCCCCAGGTGTGTTGGCTTGACTGCCTTATCGAGGATCAATTGTCCATATATGAGAGGGTCTATTTCTGAACACTCAATTCCATTGGTCAGTATATCTATCTTTATGACAGTACGATATTGTTTTGACAACCAGTGGCTTTATAATAAGCTTTAAAATCAGGAAAGATTAGTCCTCCCATTTTGCTCTTCCTTTTGAGGGTTTTTTTAAAAAATATATTTGAGGTCCATTTCCCTTCCAAATAAATTTTATAACTAGCTTTTCCAAGTCTTCAAAGTAGGTTGTTGGAATTTTGATTGGTATCACATTGACTAGGTGGATCAATTTGGGAAGAATTGACATCTTAATGACATTTAACCTTTCTATCCATGAGTATGGAATGTCTTTTCACTTATTCAGATCTTCTTTAATTTCTTTTAGGAATATTTTGTAGTTTTTTTGTGTACAGGCCCTTTACATCCCTGGTTAAGGATGTTTTATATTCCTAGGTACTTAATTATTATTTTCATAGCAATTTTGAATAGAAATTTTTCCTTAATTATCTCCTCAGTTAGGTCATTACTTGTATCTAGAAATGTTACTGATTTCTGTACATTAATCTTTTATCCTGCCACTTTGCTGAATTTGCTTATTAGCTCAAGTAGCTTCATCATAGATTTCTCAGGATTTTCCAAGTATAGGATCATGTCATCTGCAAATAATGAAAGTTTTACTTCTTCCTATCCTACTTGGATGCATTCTTTCTCTTTTTCCCACCACACTGCTTTAGCTAGAACTTCTAGTACAATGTTGAATAACAGTGGTGACAATGGGCACCCTTGGGCACTCCCAACCTTAGGGGGAATGCTTTAAATCTCTCACCATTAAGTATAATACTATATGCCCTTTATGAGATTCAAAAAGTTTCCTTTGATTCCTACTTTTGAAATGTTTTTATCAGAAAAGGATGCGGAATTTTGTCAGATACTTTTTCAGCGTAAATCAAGCTGATCATATGATTGTCCCCTTTTAATTTGTTAATGTGTTGTAGTACATTGATTTTCTTGTGCTGAACCACTCTTGCATTTCTTGTATAAACCCCACTTGGTCATGGTGTATAATTCTCTCAACGGGTCATTGGATTTGTTTTGCTAGTATTTTGTTCAGAATTTTTGCATCTGTGTTCATTAGGGAGATTGGTCTGTAGTTTTCCTTTCTTGTAACATCTTTGTCTGGTTTTGGTATTAGAATGATATTAGCTTCATAAAATGCATTAGTGCTCCTTTTTCCTCTAATTTTGGAAGAGTTTGAGCAGAATTGGTGTTAGTTCTTTTTGGAGTATTTTAAAATTCCCCTGTGAAGCCATCTGACCCTGGGCTTTTTTTTGTAGGAAGATATTTGATGACTGAATCTCTTTACTTGTGATTAGTTTGTGAGATCTATTTCTTCTCGAGTCAGTGTAGATTGTTTCTGTGTTTCTAGGAATTTGTCCATTTCATCTAAGTTGCCTAGTTTATTGGCATATAGTTGTTTATAGTGTCCTCTTATTATATTTTTATTTCTTCAGGGTCCATGGTAATGACCCCCTCTCATTTCTGATTTTGTTTATTTGCATCCTCTCTCTTTTTTTAATTTGTCAGCCTAGCTAAGGGTCCATCAATTTTATTGATTTTCTAAAAGAACCAACTTTTGGTTTTATTGATTCTTTCAATTGTTTTTTGTTCTCCAGTCCATTTATTTTCTGCCTTACAGTTGGTTTGCTGTTCTTTCTCTTGTTCCTCCAAGTGAGCAGTTAAGTCCTTGATTTTTGCTCTTTCTTCTTTGTTAATGTAGGTATTTAGGGCAATAAATTTCTATGTAAGTACTGCCTTTACTGCATCCCGTAAATTCTGAAATGTTGAATTCTCATTTTCATTTGTCTCCAGATATTTACCAATTTCTCTAGCAATTTCTTCTTTGAGCCACTGATTGTTTAAGAGTGTGTTGTTTAATCTCCATATATTAGTGAAAGTTCCGGTTCTTTGGTGATTATTGATTCCCAGGTTTATTTCATTGTGGTCAGAAAAAGCGCTTTGAATAATTTCAATCTTTTTACATTTATAAAACCTGTTTTGTGATCTATCCTGGAGGATGTTCCGTGAGCACTAGAGAAGAATCTATATCCTGATATTTGGGGGTGTAACAATCTATATATGTCTGTTCAGTCTAATTCACTTATCACATTGTTTAAGTTCTCTATTTCCTTGTTGATCCTCTGTCTAGGGAAGTCTCCCACTATGTTGTTGAAATGTCTATAGTTTCCTTCAGTTTTTCCAATGTTTGCCTCATGTACTTTGGAGTTTCTGGATTAGGAGCATAAACATTTATGATTTTTATTTCTTCTTGGTGAATTGTCTTTTTTATTAATTTGTAGTGTCCTTTCTTGTTTCTTATGACATCTTTACAGTTAAAGTCTATTTTATCTGATATTATTATAGCTACTCCTGCTTTCTTTTGGTTATAGCTCTCATGGAACATCCTTTTCCATCCTTTCACTTTCAATCTATTTGTATCTTTGGATCTAAGTTGAGTCTCTTGTAAACAGCACATAGATAGATCATATTTTTTAATCCATTCTGCTAGTCTGTATCTTTTAGCTGGTGAGTTAGTCTACTAACATTCAAAGTTATTATTGTAAAGGCATTTCTTGAATCTACCATCTTATCCTTTGGTTTTCATTTGTCAGATCTCTAT
>PVIY010055023.1:0-13938 GCA_004026745.1 Myrmecophaga tridactyla | reverse complement strand
TTTTCTCTAGGATTGGTTGGAATGGTCCTGGTTGGGGGTTGGCAGGTTATAATGGGTAGCCATGTCTAACTTTTTGTGTAAAAGCAACCTCCAGAGTGCCTCTTGACCCTATTTGTACTCTCTCTGCTGCTAATACTTTATTAGTTACACTTCTTTTCCCCCTTTTGGTCAGGATATAATTGTTGATCCCACAGAGCTAGGGCCAGATTTATCCCTGGGAGTCATCCACCAAGTTGCCATCAGGGAGGCTTTCACCCATGGATGTCATGTCCATGTAGTGGGGAGGACAATGATATCACTTGCAGAGTTGTGCTTTAGGGGGAGTGAGGCCACATCTGAGCAACAAAAGAGGTCCTCCAGAAGTAACTCTTAGGCATACCTATAGGTAGGCTAAGCTTCTCTGCTACCTATAGAAACTTCACAAGAGTTAGCCTCAAGATCAAGGGCATGGCTTATGGATTTGGGTGTCCCTAAAGGTTCACACAGTATCAGGGGATTCCCTGATACTGAAGTTTAATAGTTCCATATTTTTTCTTCCATCCCTCAAGGGACTTTGCCAATATTTTTTGATTATCTGCTTAATATACTCCAGGATGTATCCAGGCATTACATTAGACTATACAAGATTACAGGACCTCTTTCTTATTCTGGTTTCCCTGTGTTTCAGTTGTTCAAATGAGCTATACTGATAAGTTTAGTTAGATTATGTGTTACAGAAAATTTCTGTTCCAAACCAAATAAACCTTTCCTCCTGTGGTCTCAAAGTGTATGTGTGGTTCTAAAATATAGACATTGTCTTTCTTACCCCTGTGTTCTGAATTACTTTAACCCCAACCTGATCAGCTTCAGTCTTATCTCTAAATATCTCAAAATCCAGAAATATGAATTACCACTCCAAACTAAATGTGTCTGCTATAAAAGCTCAATCTAGGCACCTGTTTTCTTGAAAGCACTTTCTAAAGGAGACCATACCATTCTTGTTCTTTTAGTTTCACCTCACCAAATGCCCCACACATTCATTAACATCATTGATTGCCTCCCAACTTTGTTCCTTTTTTGTAGCAGCACAACCTTCGTTCATAAGTATATACCATCGTTTGCCAATCTACTTCTCAAACAGTGCATCGTTCAGCCACCTGCATTCATTCGGGTTCAACAACATGACTGAATCTTATTGAGTGAACTAAGCAAGACACAAAAGCACAAATATCTATGAGCTCATTGATATTAAATAATTAGAAGAAACAACTTGATGGCAATAGGAACTAGAATATAGTTTGCCAGGGGCCAAGGTGGGGTTAATGAATGGGGAGTTAACGCTTAAAGTATACAGAGTCTCTATTTGAGGTGATGGGAAACCTTTGATAATGGATGGTGATAATGCATGCACAACATTGTAACTCAAATTAACAGCACTGAATTGTATATTTAATGTAGTTAAAAGGGAAAATTTGAGGTTGTATATATAGATATATTACTGGTATAAAAAGCAACAAAAAACCCATAGGACTATACAGTGCAAAAAGGGAACCCTAATGTAAACCCTGAATGAAAGAAAATAGTACATCTATAATAATATTCTTTCATTAGTTGAAACAAATGTACCAAAATAATACAAGGTGTTAGTAATGGGGTTATATATGGAAACTTTCTATGTTCTGCATATTTTTTTCTGTAAAACTACAACTTCTGCAATTTGAAGAAAATGTAAATGCCTTTTCCTGCCACATTTTGATACAATTCCAGAAAAATGGTATGGCATATGTGACTCTCATTTCTTTCAACTATAAACTGTACACAATAATAATGGGAGTTAAAAATTAAATGAGACAATATAAAATATGGTGTTTTTGAATTATGATAAACTATATTAAAGTCTTTAAGGATTATATATGTGATGTTTAGAGTGAGTAAAATGCTCAAAATTGACAGTCTAGCTAGTATAGCTGTGGTTGAAAGATACTCTAAAGAATGTCTAGAGATAAACTTACATCAGTGTGAGATTTTAGTTGCCCCCCAAAATGTTTTTTCTTATTTATTCTCTATGTATAAATGAGAAAGCATGGACATGTGTAACTTCAAATATACTGAAGTGATTATTAGAGTTTATAGACTCATAAGATCTCAGCGTTAGAATGCATTTTAGAGGATGATATTTCCAATTTTTTGGCTAATACATATGTCTTCTATTCTGCCATCCAGACAAAAGATTTATGGGGAAACAGGACTCTCATTTACATAGCATATTTGGATGCCTGCTACTCCTTCACTCACACCAGATCGTTTATATCCTCTCATAACATTCTAAAGTAGATTGGTACCATACTCTTTTTAAAGAAGATGTACAAGCAGAAAAAATAAGGCTTTTTGCCAAAAGTTACACAATTTGTTAAAGTCATTTCATGGCATTATTGGACAAACCTTTGGAGCCCTGGTCAAACTGTGTTTCATGACCCCTAGTGTTCTCAAGAAAAGCTGAGCACTCTGCTTGGGTTGGGGATTCATTGGTGAGTAAAACAGGCACAGCCCTTGTCATCACAGAATTCACAATCTAGTGGAGGAGAAAGATAATTAAGCAAAACCAAAATTTCATAATTGCAGGTGACTTACGTGCCCTCAATTATGAAAAAAGCAATGCATAATATGTGGAATCGTAGGTTGAGAAAGAATTGATTCTAGTAATTTTTCTATTATATTTCTTATACTGCAGTCTTTTCTGGATGGTAATTCACCAAATTATCCAAGTCTGTTATATCTGTGAACCTCAGATGCTCTTTTTATCCCTTTCTTCCTGGGAATGTGAGTGATAAAAGCTAAATTAATGGCAGAGGCAGGCATGACTAAGCCTAACTTTGCCTAAAATCAAGAATCACATTAAGGAGTTTGATCAAAGGTAAGGGCCCTGAAGGTATTTAGAGATTGCTAATGGCAGTGAACTCCTTGCAACTTGAACTTCTGGAAATAACTAATTCAGATAATTTCAAGTTCATTCCTATTATAAGTGAAGGGAAGGAACAGGACTTGCGAAAAAAAATATGGTTTCCACACTGATGAATCACTACTTTATATGAAGTCATGCTGTGTCAAAAAGAATAGAGATGTGATTCATTCCATAAAGTTTCATCCAGACATTTTATTACTTCTGCTGGAATTAGAAGCTATATTAGTCAAGGTTCTCCAGAGAAACAGAAACAACAGAGTTCTCCAGAGAAACAAAATGAATATATATTATAAATTTATATATTTATATTATAAATACTTGGCTTAGATGACAGTGGAGCTGGCAAGTCTGAATTCCCTAGGGCAAACCTCAAGCTGAAAAGACTTTAGCGATATTGAAGTCCTTAGTCTGAATTCCCCAGAAGAAGCTGACTGGTTGGAAATTCTGACCAGAGCCAATGCTGAAGTTGAGACAGAAATTCTTTTTCTGACTTCTGAAAGCCTCAATTCTCACTTTTTAAGAATGCCAACTGGTTGGATGAAAGACTACCCACATTGCTGAAGGCATTCAATCTCTTTTCTTGATTGTAGATGCAACCAACTTACTATAGATGCAAATCCCATCTACAAATACTTTCACAGTAAGAAGCAGGCCAGTGCTTGGTCTAACGGTTGGATGCTGCAATCTAGACAAGTTGACACATGAAATTAACCATCATAGTCCACTCCTTGTCAACTTGGCACTCATTCACATTTCTTTAAAATATTTTTATTCTCCAAATAAAGACGATAGCATTCATACTTCCACCTAACATGACATAACCTTCCTGTGTACAACTGAAAACACCAACCTTTTCCCCAGAACAGGATGTAAGTCCTTGGGTGATATCCACTCTTATTCTTGATATCCTGTCATTTAAATACTAGGAAATAAAGTAAATGCAACTTTTTTTTTTTGATAAGCCTGTAAGACAAGGGAAAACAAAGATATATACACACCACAAGGTTTCTTGAGTATATTTCAGGACTTGGAAGTGTTTCATTCTTGTGTGTATATATGTGTGCATGTTTGTCTGTATCAATCATTTTCCTGCAATGGTAATGAGACTAAGTGCCTTGCCCCAGTATCATGTTTTGCCATGCTGGACTGGAGAAAATGCATTTTCATTCTGAAGTTTTTTCTGGAAGTGAGATTTGGATATCAACATGTTAGCCGCTCCACAGCCGATTCTCATTTTAATGATGCTTCCATTTAGGTGAAGCTGAAAAGCAAAATATGGACACTTTAATTACATGTCAAAGTTTCTTTTAAGTACATTGATGAGGAATATTTTCAACAGATGAGATAGAATGGTGGCTTTTTTACTTGAAATACATGAAATTGTATGCTGAAATTATTGTCACTGAGATCACCTCCAGGTATTCAATCTAGGGGCTTTCTCGAAGACCTCACACCAGGACATTGATTTTCACCTTTGATCAACCCTTTCCTTCCTTACATTCCTTCTCCAGCCTTCAGGGCACTATGCTGCCCTCGATCTCCTTCTACTACCCTGTCTGCTCCTTCCTTGTTTCTTTTGCCAGTTCCTCTTTCTCTCCTTCCTCCCTAGATCTGGTCTTAGACACAGATAATTTCTTCTCTGCTTGTTCATTAAAAATATCACAGCACAGAATGTTTTTAAAAGTATGAATAAGAATCTAGAGTCAGACTGTTTGACTTCAAATCCTGGGTCTACCACTTATTGACTACGAGCAGTTGAGAAAGTTACTAAGTTATCGATCCTTCTATTTCCTCATTTGTGAAATGGGGCGTTTTTCCTTCCAGCATTAATAGGAGGCTTAAATGAATTAGTGCATGAGATAGTACAGTGCCTAGCACAAAAGAAGCATGAAATAAAGATTCATCATCACCATCATCATTATTATTTTCTTCTCTTGTAGGATGCTACAACCATTAGCTCTAGCCTTGGCTACTGTCCACCCCATTTCTATCTGCCAGAAGTCCACTGGAATTTCTCACTGGCATCTTTGAATCCACATACCTAATTCTAAACTAATTCCTTCTTTCAGAACTTCTGAGATTTAAATTCTCAGCTGTTTAAGTTCACAATGACTGATTCCTAAAAATAATTAATTGAGGTTTTGGTACTAATATTGTGTAAATAGGTTTAAGGACAGGAGGTTAGAAAGTGAAGAGTTAGGGTAGGAAGGATTTGAGAACTACAAAGAATACGGGTGGATAGAAGTGACAATTTTGTTTTAAAAGAATTGTCAAGACCCTTCAGATTAAGGGGACATAGTAACTAGTTTTTATGAACTTTCACAATGTACGTATTGTCTGAAATTAGACCACAGGTCAAAACATCCTAGAGGTGCAGGGTCAGATCTCTCACAGGGAGTGCTCTTTCCTCTTGTGACTTAGGGTGATTCTTCTCCTTTGTAGTCACAATCCTGGGACATTTGTTGAAATTTTTCTAATACCTGTTTAATGGACTTGATAGTCCTTCCAGGTTGCCACAGCTTTAGGCAATGAGCTCAGTTCCAACTCTGAGCCTTAACTTTCTTTCCAGCTAGGATACAGTACTTCAGACCTTTATTTATTTTGAAGACCACAACCAATTATTTTGTTTCTCATTCTGGGTTTCTCTAATTTTTTGTGTGTGTTTAGATGCAGATTGTGCATCTTTGGCAGGAATATCACAGAAATGACGCTGTGTTCTCACTGCATCATAAGAGGATTGATTGTGAGGCATGATTTCTGTTTGTCTTAATATTTATGGTGTTCATTTTTATCCCGTGATTTTAGATGGGTTTGCCAGAATCCAGCCTTTCTACTCTTAAGGTACTTTTTTTCACTCTGTGATTAATACATATTTAGTAAGGATGTACTTTAAAGTTGTGCATATCCCATTCCTCATATCTGCATACGTATGTGCATTTGATGGTGTGTATATATCTATACATACCTACACGGATATATAGATATGGATATTCAAAAAGGATCATTGTTTCCCAATTTATTTCAAGGAGGTAATCCTTTAATCTCATTATGTATTTTGATGCTAAATTTGTCAAGGGAAGATTGTTGTCCTTTGTGCTTTTTCTCTTTTTTGACACAACCCCATCTTCGAATACTCACTTAGTGACTGGCACAAGATAAGATTATCCTGTACTTTTCCTGATCTAGCTCTAGAATACTTTCTCTTTATTGGAAAATGGCATTAAGGAGTCAGTATGTGTATACATGTGCTTGTTGCCATTTAGGTGTCCTTGCCATTGCTTCTTAGTGTAGAGTCCTAGGGAATATTCCTACCTATACATACGTGCATATATTTATGTCTGTATGTATCCTATGCCTGTCTGTATATAGTGAAAACTATAATTCACAATAAATTCAGTTCCAATTCAGCAACAAACGATTTGTTTTATTTTCTCCGTGTCTTTATTGGGATCCCTTCTTGAACAGTGAGTTATCTGGCTTCTGTCATCCTTCACGTATTTTCTTATTTTAACCAGTGCCCCTGTATACTGTCAGTCCCCCATAGCCATTCGACCACCTCCCTCATGCAGAGGTTCTCTTAACTCTGCTTAGGCTTCAATACCCTGTGCTGGATAACTACTGCCTTTCCCTTGCTTGGATCTTCTTATTACCCTCCCTTTGCTTTAACAACTGTGTCGAACTGCCCCCATGTGTAGAATCTTCCCTTACTAGGCAAAGGTTCTGTGTCTCCCGCTCGTCTCTATTTTCCAGAAAAAGCTCTTCTTAATACAGTTAGTCTCTGATACTCCATAACAGGCACCCACCTTACATCATTACCCATGACTCTGATACCACGCACTAGACCATGTAACAGTGTCTCTGTACTCTGCACCTCATTTGGTCTCTGACACTCTATTCCAGGTTGACCCTTTAAAGAAACACCTTTATTATCCTGCCTGGGCTCTGACACCTCATCTCACATCATGCACTTGGATTCCACTCCTCATGCTGGGTGCCTCCCATGCAGATGTCCTTCCCAACCTACTTGGTCTTCAGGACCCTGAAGCAGTCCATGCCTTCTCTTCTGAGGGGATACATTCCCCATCCTTTCCTGGCTCTGACACCCTGCATGGGTACTCTCTGCACCCTCTCAGACTTCAACAGCCATAATCAGATATACCTCTCACCTACCTGGGCTCAAACTCACCTCTCTGGGCCACCATGGCTCCCTCTTTCCTACCAAGCATGTTTGCCTAATCTGCTCATCTACCACCTAAGAGTATCAGTATTGAACCATTTGGAAAGGGAAGGAAAGGGTGAAAAGAAAAAAAGTAAAGGAAGAGGGAGCAATTCTAGCCCTTTAAATGAATATAGGTTTCTGATCAACCTGTGAGCTGTTGCGCTTTAGCTCTCATTCACTACTCTTTTTTTTGACATTTTACTTATTTCTTTCACTGGGAGAGAGGTGTACTAGCTTATGCATGCATTTTAAAGTAATTTTTATGTATTATTCCAGCATGATTGTATCTTTTGTGGAGTAGAAACAAAGGTTTCCTAACCAAGTGGTCTGCCATATTTATGTAATGACACTAAAGCTGAAGTCAAGAGAATAGGTGAGGAATTTAGTAAATGAAGAGGGAAGGAAAGACTGTTACAGGAAGGTTTTGAGAACAAAAAGGAGTAGAAAATATTGGGACCATCATGGTTGAAGTGGAGAGAGAGGAGGGGAGAGAATGCTTTGGGACAGAGCTGGAGAGGTAGGAAGGGGGCAGACTACACAGAGCCTTTGTCTTTAACTTCAAAGCAAAGGGTGGCCAAAGCTGAATAATCAGATTTCCTACAAGTCACCTTACAGACCCAATGGGCTGCCTTTAACAAGAGGTAGTGCAAGGAGGTTCTACTATATTTGTCAGATTCTGGCTGAAATAGTGAAAAACTCTTAAGGAAATGTCAGCAGAAATTTCCATGCTCTTTTTCTTCAAATTTTGTCTACATCCTCTGGTTCCTGACTCTGACTTGCTTCTGGGGCTCAAATTTGTGACCCAGCAGTACCTTTTCAAATGAACTCCAAGTGCTAATCCAACTGTCTGCTCCAGTGTTGCATTTGAGATCTCAGACAAAACCTGTTTCCTAAATCCACGTTCCCATTCTAACCTGCACTCCCATGACATGCCATTCTTCTGAGATGAAATTTCATTCAGCAAATCTCATCTGGAGAGATGGATCTACACCATGAATGACATTTTCATGGTATAGATTATCATTAATTTCAGTCATCATTAATATACCATTTTAGTTTCATACTAATTTTATCCCTTCAACATTCATATGATAGTGTTTATATTATGTTCCCTCGACTTATTCTGCTAATGAAAACTTCAAGTCATTGGTTCTGGCTTTGCAAAGAATCCTTCATTCTTTGTCCATTTTTTCAATCAGAAGGGTAGAAAACAGCTCATAGAAAAGTTTGGATCATGAACACATTGAATCTTTTCTGAGGAAAATTTAATTAACAAGAATCTATAAATACTCACTGACGGTTAAAATGCTTGCAGGCTGTGCCATGACACATGGATATATAAATTTCAGAAGTATTTTTTAATAGAGAGATAAAATTGGGGGATAGAATAATGACATAATGCGTAGCACTTCAACTGCATCCATGTATTGAAGTCTTCAGCAGAAAGCTCAGATACAGATTTCAAATGGAGAGGAAAACCCTGAAGTGACTTATAAAATTTAAAGCATCATAGACAATTGGTTGAGCTCATTCTTTCCATAGTGAAGTCAGGAAAACAACACCAGCTAGGAAATTTAAGAGAGTTTGGTTTGCCAGTCCTTGTTACTAGTTGTGTTATTATAGACAAATTAGTTAACCTCTCCAAGGCTCAGGAAACTTAAGTGTAAAATGGGAAAATATATTATAAATGCTTAGGAATAATGCCAGGGAGCAGGCACTTAATAAATGTTAGCCCCATCTACTCTGTGTGGGCCACAACTAAAAACTCACTCTATTATATTTAAAGTTCAAATTGATTCTTGAAGCTATCCTTTGGGAATGGATAAACAATGACTCTGATTAATTCAATAAAGGTAGACAAGCTCCTTTTGTTGCCTGTAGCTTTCCCAATTCTGGGAAACTATTTTTGCAAAAATATATATATGAGAAATATACATTAAGAAAATGAATCTTTACCTATCCAAACTGCTTTCCCTCCCCCTCCCCATGAGGGCTTACAGGGAGCTGAAATGAAGTCATGAAATTAGAATATGGAATGTGACTGCCCCTGTCATTCTGATTTAGCACAGCACCAGCCACAGGGTGTAGTGGTTTCTTTCCCTTCCAAGTGTATGAATTTATCCTCAAGTGACATTTAAGAAAATTTTTTGGAAGGGGGCTTCATGGTGTATTCACTCATTCAACACATTTCAAAGTGTAATTGCTTTTGATAATAAAAATAACATTTACTCATTTTAGGAAATTCATGGAATATTGAATATCCCTCAAAGAAAATAATTAACTAAAATGCTACCACAGCAAAGGAGTTCCTTTACTTTTTTTTTCCTATTTAAGTGATTACACACTGTTGATAAATATATATTACGAACTTAGTATGTGCATGATACAATGGTTAACAAATTCCCAGGTTAATTCTGAGATTTCCCAATAGTGTTTCCTCTTTCTTTCTCCATCTCCTAAGCATTCCTTCTGCTAAAGCCAGTCAAACAAGGTCCTACAGGTAAACAATACAAGTAAAATACAAAGCACAATTTCAAAAGGGGAATATCTGGGTCCAAATGTCTCTTTCCCTACTGGTTATGTGACCATATGCAGATAATTTCAGCTTCTCAGTTCCCTCATCTGTACAGTCATCACAATGCCTGCCTTAATAAGTAATTAAGAGAATACATTGAGGCACTACATAAGAAAGTGTATAATGTTAAATTTTTAGACAAATATTAGCTAAAAAGTATTTAACAGCAATAACAATGATAATAACGGCAGGCATATCATACTCAGCTTTAAATTTTATTTGGTATTAGTCAAAGATGTATCAGCTAACTTTAGCTGCCTAACATCTCCTCTCTCCCAAACAAAAAATAGGGATCTAAAACAACCATTGACTTAGTTCATGAGTCTATGGCTCAGCTGGGTGGTTCTTCTGATCTGAGTTAAGTTTACTTGACCTTTGCTGGGCTCATTGTATTTCTGTTATCAGCTCGTGGCTTAGCTGGCAGCTGTATGGTCTAGAATGCCCACAGTCTGGGAGTTGGTAGGCTGAAGGATGGAGTAACGAGGTGACTGGACTATATATCTTTTGTCATCCAGCAGGCTAGCCCAGACTTGTTCTCATGGTGGTAGTAATAGAGTTCCCAAGAGCAACAAGAGAGGGTAAATCCCAGTGTGCAAGCACTTTTCAAGTCCCTGCTTGCATCATATATACTAATCTATTGTTGACTAAGGAAAGTCACAAGGATAACTTAGATTCAAGAGGCAGAGAAACAGACTTCCCTCATAATCAGAGGGTAAGAATTATGGCCATTTTTTGCTATCTATCACACAAGGATTTCTTAAAGTGAATGTACTCAGGCCAGCTGTATCAGTCAGGATCCCAGCTGAAAGTCAGTTCACCACAGATGGTTTCAATGAAGAGAATCTAATAAAAAGTCTGCTTGCAGAGATGTGGGCAGGGTTAGAGCAATAAACAAGAAGTGGTGAGGACCCAGAGAATAGCAACAGCAAGAGGCCATTATCACCTCTAGGGCTAAAGGGACAAGGGGAGAAAATGGAGTTACTGGATCCAGTGAGAACTGGAATCCTGGAAAGAACAGCTGTTGCCTGAGATGCAGCACTGAAGCAAGGGGGAAGCAGTGAAACCCCACTGTCTGAGGTTGGTTTCCTTGGAAGAAGAGTCCATTAAAGAAGCAGGGTGCACTTCGTTTATTGAAGGCATGCTCTTAGGAGAAGGGAGGTGAGGGAAGTAGGATGAGGCTGGGGAGGAGTTAAAAAAGGATATGATTTCAGCTGGGGTCTTGCTTCGCTTTGATCCCACAGGGAGTTGCAGAGCATGAGCGTTTACACCACCTTGAGCCAAGGGGCTCCCATGTCAATCAGCTCTGGCTGCGGACTGCTTCTGGGATGGGTGTCACCTTTCATGTGGAGGGGCTACCATTTGACCAAGGAGAATACTCTTAGAAGGAGGCAGCAATGAGTCTTTAGCAGACAATGCTGTAAGAAATATGAAGATGGGAGCTCTGGCCCATAAATAGGATCTGGATGGGGCAATTCTCTGATTTCCTTCTGGTGCGTGACCTCAGCTGAACCCAAGTGGGGCCAGTCAGCAAAGATGCAAGAGTATTGCAGTCAGCAGGATTTGCCTTTCAGTTCTACCAAGTTCTAATACAAAATTTGCCCCAAATTTGCAGAAATTGAGCTTGGGTTTAACTTTTTGTGTAGCCTTGGACACCATACTTTCAGAAGTAGATTGTGGTCATTGAAACAAGGATGCTTGCAACCAGTGTCCTCTGGTTTGCATTTGAAGGGACTAGTGGGACTAGCGATATTCAGCTGGATGAAGTGAATATTTGGTGGGACAGTGAAGATCTGTTCTTCTTTGTTTTTTTTTTAATTTATTTTTTTACTAAATGATTATATGAAAGATAGTGGTCTTATTCCTTATAGCCTTGCAGATAAAACAACTGGGATCAAGGAATTAAAAAATATATGTGTACACATAGATTTTTGATCAACCTTGAGAGCAC
Organism: Myrmecophaga tridactyla; assembly: GCA_004026745.1. NCBI lineage: Eukaryota > Metazoa > Chordata > Mammalia > Pilosa > Myrmecophagidae > Myrmecophaga > Myrmecophaga tridactyla. Next base: position 2,255 of record PVIY010055023.1, on the reverse strand, counting down.
TTTCTAATAGTTACAGAAATCTTCAAAGCAATCAGATTACCACACAAGGAAGTAGACCCCCTGTGTATGGAGATATGCAAGTTAGGTTTGGGAGATGATAGGGGTGTTGAAGTCATCAAAAATGTGATAGTCCTAGACTGACTTCCTGTACTTTCCAGGCCTAAGGGTTTTATTTTAGTGTCAAATCCATAACAATTTCTATGTGTATATGTTTTCAGGAGCCACAGGTTTGCTTGGGGTTGAAAGGGAAGGATGTTCTCAGTTTACCTTTGCTTTTCCTACAAGAAAAAAGAAAGAGTCAGAACACAGCATTGAAATAAAAAGAATTTCGATGGGGCTAGGGAGTAGAGGGGTGGCAAGGGAAGGAAAAATTTAATTGACCTGGAGGATCATATCCTCTCAGGTCAATTTAATGGGAACCTCAGGTACTCATTAGATTAGGGCCACAAAGTTTATTTATTTATGTTATTTGTCAATATATGAGTATAAAAACTTAGTATCCTAAAAATATGACATACTACTTTCATGAAGTTTTGAGAATGTATACTTCATCTTGTAATACTGAATTACAAAAACTTGTGAATTTTGTTTTTGTGGCTTATTGAAGAATAAATGCCTAGAGTAGGAAGAAGCCTTAAAGGTAATTTAGTTCAACTTCCTGCATTGATTAATGTATTCCCTCTCCAAGTGGTAGCTTAGTCCCTACTTGCCACTGGGAAAGGAAGCCCCATATGAGCCGAAGCAGGTTGCTCCAATAGTACATCGTCCTTCTAGCTTAATGTTCCATTCCAGATTCCACCTTCTACTTGAGAATGGCCTTTTAGTGAGGATGCTTTGGGTAGCAAATAGCAATAACAGGAAGCTCTTCTCAAAGTAATTTAGTCAATAAGGAAATTTTTATTTCCAGTAAGTGAAACTCTGAGGTAGGGAGATGTTGGTTATTTCAGAAGCTCAGTGATGTCATCAAAATTCAGGTTCTTGGGGATGCAAGAGTAGCTCAGTGGTAGAATTCTCGCCTGCCATACAGCAGGCCCAGGTTCGATTCCCAGTCCATGCACTTCCCCAAAACAAACAAACAAAAAAACAAACAATACAAACAAACCAAAATTCAACAAATAGTGCTACAATAAGGGTGTACTTCCATGGAAAAATAATGAAATGTGACCCCACCATAGAGCATACAAAAAAAAAAAAGATTCATGTTTTTTCCATGTCTCTGCTTTATCATTCTTAGGGTTGTTTCATTTGCAGGCTGGTAATGAGATTTCATGCATCACGTCAAGATACAGCCACATCCTGAGGAAAGTACCTTTTTTTTGGAGATTGCAGTATCTTTTCCCAGAAGCAACTCCAGCAGAGATTGTGCAACTGTACAGAGATGCATTTAGGAAAGGAGAGTATGTGGTGGAGGGAGGTGAGGATCAGAGTAATTAATTAGAGACTCTCTCCAATGAAAGCAACAAGCGTCATTTCTTCATGTGGAAGTATTTTGGCATTTGTTAGGTATGGTGTAGCAGTTTGGGGTTTGGGTGCTGGAATCAGACTTCATGAGTTTGACTCCCAATTCCACTCTATCCTAGCTGGATGATGTTGGGTAAGTTACTTAACCTCTCTGTGCCTTTTTTTCTTCACTTGAGAAGTGGGAATAATAATAGTACCTATTTCAAAAAATTGTTCTGAGGGTGAACTGAGTAAATATATGTGAATACTTTGAGCAATACCTGCCACATTTTAAAACTTCAATAAGTGTGCTATTACTAAATAATTGTCTTTGTCTCCATGGGGAACTAGCTTTTAAAAATAACATCTCCTGTCCTCACTAATCATCTTTCCAACAAAATAAGGATAAAATTACAAGTACATTTTCTTCAGCGTAGTTGTAGAGACTAAACTAGATGTATGTAAAACCCATGCACAGAATTCAGGTTCAATAAAGTTTAGAGAGATTATGATGCAGAAGGACAAAGATGAACATTGGAATCTCATAGATTCAATAGAGTTCAACTCCCAGTTCAGCATCTTATAGGAGGCAAGACACACCTCTCTGAGCCTCATTCTCCCCATTCGTAAACTGGGGAGAATAATTTCTATCTCAAGCATGTTCTGAGGGTCTAATCCCTGACTCTCATGCCTCCACCTTCACACACAGATGGTGAGAGAACTGACACGAAAGGGACACCTGACATAGACACAACTTTCACTCCGGAGTCAGGGCCAAGCCTGTCCTACTGCTTTCTCTTCATCTCCTCTTAAAG
>PVIY010055022.1:0-13938 GCA_004026745.1 Myrmecophaga tridactyla | reverse complement strand
CCTGCTGGGACTAACCAATGCCCCAGAACTGCAGGGCCCCCTGTTTGCAGTGTTCACCCTCATTTACCTCATCACTGTATGTGGGAACCTGGGGATGATTGTATTGATTCTCTTGGACTCCCGACTCCACACTCCCATGTACTTTTTCCTCTGTAACCTCTCTCTGGTGGACTTTGGTTACTCCTCAGCTGTCACTCCCGAGGTGATGTCTGGGTTCCTCACAGGAGATAAGGTCATCTCCTACAATGCATGTGCTGCTCAGATGTTCTTTTTTGCAGCATTTGCCACTGTAGAAAGTACCTGTTGGCCTCAATGGCCTACAACTGCTATGCAGCAATGTGTAATCCCCTACATTACGCCACCACCAAAATCACAGGTATGTGTGTACAATCGGCAGTGGGTTCCTATGTCTGTGGTTTCCTGAATGCCTCCATTCACACTGGGAACACATCCCACTCTCTTTCTGTAGATCCAATGTGATCCATCACTTTTTCTGTGATATTCCAGCAGTCATGGTTCTCTCTTGCTCTGATAGACATGTGAGTGATCTGGCGGTTGTTTTTGTAGTGAGCTTCAATGTGTTTTTTGCTCTTCTGGTTATCTCAATTTCCTACCTGTTTGTATTTATCACTTTTCTGAAGATGCACTCAGCTAAGGGATACTAGAAGGCTTTATCCACATGGGCTTCCCACTTCACTGCAGTCTCCATCTTCTATGGGACAATCGTCTTCATATATGTACAGCCCAGCTCCAGTCATTCCATGGACACAGACAAAATGTCATCTGTGTTCTATGCCATTGTCATCCCCATGCTGAATCCTCTGGTCTACAGCCTGAGGCACAAGGAGGTCAAGAAGGTATTCAGGAAAGTTGTGAAGAAGGCAAAATGCTCCTTAGCCTTAGTCTTTGTAGGATCCACAATGACATGGCTTACTCCCTCTCCTGTCTTCTTCCTGCTATGGCTCACATTTTAAAGGTCACACTACATTTAGATCCCTAAAGTGGTATCCTTGCCTTTTCAAAAGTCTGTTGTCTATAAAAAGGAAAAGATAAATATGGAAAATGTAATGAGGATGACTGAGGGAGAACACGAATTTGAGGTTCTGTTCATTCAGGGCACTTCATTCACACTGATTTGTTATTCCTCAACCCGTCTGAACTTGCTCCTCCCTCAGGGGCTTTTTCCTTGCTATTCTATCTACTTGGACTACTTCCTAGCTCCTTGCAGATCTTTTCTAGAGTCTAGTCATGTCATAGTCATCCCAAGCTCCAATGGACATTGCCTTCTCCCTGCTTTATTCTTCACAGTCCCAATCACTTCTCAACTCTTGTTATTACCTATTCACCTGTTAATCTCCCCTAACTAAAATGTACCTTCCACAAGTGATTTTCTCTGCTTTACTAGCAACCTCATCCCCAATACATAAATTAAGGCCTAGTTCATACTAATTTTTCAATAAATAATTCTTTGTTTAATTAATCTTTGGATCCAACTTTCCATATATTTGGATGACTAATAATTATAGTTTATTACCCATAATATAATTCTTTACAAAATAAAATTAGTGCACTTCATGAGACACGGCTGTTTTTTTGTTGTTGTTGTTGTAGTTTTTATTTTTTATTTATTTATTAATTTTAAAAAATTAACAACAAACAAAAATATTAACATATTCCATTCTACATATACAATCAGCGATTCTCAATATCATCACATAGTTGCATATTCATCATTTCTTAGAACATTTGCATCGATTTAGAAAAAGAAATAAAAAGACAACAGAAAAAGAAATAAAATGATAACAGAAAAAAAAGATTATACATACCATATCCCTTACCCCTCGCTTTCATTTGTCACTAGCATTTCAAACTAAATTTATTTTAACATTTGTTCCCCCTATTATTTATTTTTATCCCATATGCTCTACTTGTCTGTTGATATGGTAGATAAAAGGAGCGTCAGACACAAGGTTGTCACAATCACAGAGTCACATTGTAAAAGCTGTATCATTGTTCAATCATCATCAACAAACATGGCTACTGGAACACAGCTCTACATTTTCAGGCAGTTCCCTCCAGCCTCTCCACTACATCTTGAACAACAAGGTGATATCTACTGAATGCGTAAGAATAACCTCCAGGATAACCTCTTGACTCTGTTTGGAATCTCTCAGCCATTGACACTTTGTCTCATTTCACTCTTCCCCCTTTGGGTCAAGAAGGTTCTCCCAATCCCTTGATGTTAATTCTCAGCTCATTCTAGGGTTTTTCTCAATCCCTTGATGCTAAGTCTCAGCTCATTCCAGGATCTCTGTCCCACATTGTCAGGAAGGTCCACACCCCTGGGAGTCATGTCCCATGCAGAGAGGGGGAGGGTGGTGAGACTGCTCGTCGTATTGGCTGGAGAGAGAGGCCACATCTGAGCAACAAAAGAGGCTCTCTTGGGGGTGACTCTTAGGCCTAGATTATAAGTAGACTTGACCTATCCTTTGTGGGGTTAAGTTTCATATGAACAAACCCCAAGACTGGGGGCTCAGCCTATAGCTTTGGTTGTCCACACTGCTTGTGAGAATATCAAGAGAGACACGGCTGTTTTTAATCTACATTTTCACTCAGTATTTGCAGTCTCTACTTTTGGGTAAATGACTGGTTTTTTAGAATTCATACAGCAGCGCGGATCATTTCAAACAATCAACTTTTCACATTAGGAATGATTTCTCACTAATTGATAAGTAGCACATGAAATCAATTACATGTAATAAGTCATAAAAAAGCAAAGTATGAGTCTATGAAGAGATTCCTGCCTGATTCAGTGTAAAAAATTCCTTCATACCTACTAATGATGCATTTGTCCCCATTGATTCTAAGTATCCATAGACAATGCAAGCAAGACAAGAATTATCAGCAATAAACATGACACCTCAATATGCTAACATAGCGCACAATAATTAGGCATTTGATTTTGATCCTTTGGTGAACTCAATTCTATAATAAGACTATCCAAAGGAATTTGTATCCGTTTCTTATTTTTCTGTCTGCATAAAATTAGAGCCATTGAACATGTCAAGATTTTGGGGGGCTTGAATGTCCTTGAAGGGTCATGCTGAAAATAGTGAGGCAATGTGGTACAATGTCAATATTCTTTCTGGCTCTAAAGTCAATGAAAATGGAGATGTTTCTCATTCTGGAACCATTTTTATGAATTATTATTGTAAATTCATTTTATTTTTTGGAATAATTTTACTTTCAAATATTTGAAGAAATATTATAGACAGTTCTCATATACTCCTCTGCCAGTTTTCCCTACTGATAACATCCTACTTAACCATGATAACTTTCTTAAAACTAAGAAATCAACATTCACACACAACTAGTAGATAAATTTCAGAATTGTGATGATTAATTTCATGTGTCAACTTGGTTAGGTTATGGTGTCAAGTTGTTTGGTGAAGGTAGTACTGGCCTGATTGTTATTGTAAGGATATTTCCTAGATTTAAATCAGTCAGCTGATTGCATCTATGGCTGCTTACATCTATTATCAACTAAAGAGATTATCTTCAACAGTGAGAGAGATCTCATTCAGTCAATTAAACGCTTTAAAGGGAAAACCGATTATTTCAGCAGTCAGAAGGAAGAATTTGCACCTCATCTTCAGCCAACCAGCTTCTCCTGGGGAATTCATTGAAATCATTCATCAGAATTCCCAGCTTGTGGCCTGCTCTACAGAATTCATACTTGTCCATACCCATACTTTTATGAGCCAGTTCCTATAATAAATCTCATAATATTTACATTACATATATAATCTTCTTTCAGTTCTGTTTCCCTGGAGAACCTTGACTAATACAGATTTTATTTGTGCTTTATTATTTCCCAACTAATCGCCTTTTTCTCTTCCAGAATCAATCCAAGATACAACATTTCATACAGTTTTCATTTCTCTTTGGTTTCTTCTGTGACACTTTTCATTTTTTCATTCTTTCTTTGTTTTTCATGACTGCATTAGTATTTGTGTAGTATATGTAAACATATATGTGGATATGGAAATTCTTTCATCTGACTGCTGAAATCGTCAATTTTCTTTTAAGGCTTTCAACTGATTAGATGAGATTTCTCTCCATGCTGAAGGCAATCTCCTTACGTGATCATATGATTGATGATTTAAATTCAGTTTCTACCAGGAAAGGCTTACTCAATCAAACAACTGGTCACCATGGCCTCATTAAGTTGACCATTCCAATACCTTGACAGCTTTGAGGATTTCTGTTCAGATATTTTGTAGAATACCTTTTTATTTTTATTTTTTTATTTTTAATTGTTTGATTTCCTCCCTCACATTTAGACAGGAGCTGTAAGTTTTGGAGAAGAATAAAAGTGCTTTCCTGATTGTTATTTCTGAATTTTGAGGGGTTGTTATATGTATGTGTAATCTGAAATTCAGAGTTAAGAATGAAGCCAACCAGGCCAGGATTAAGGTAATTAAGATTACAGGGGTATAAAAGACATTGTATTTTAGAAATTCACCTACTCTTTGAGATAAAAGTAAGAAAGGTTTATTTCAGCTATAACCTAAATTTTCTATAGCATATAATCTAACTCAACCTGTCTGGATATATTATTTAAACAATCCAAACACAGGGAGCCCAAAATAAGAATGAGAGCCTTTAATCATGCTTAGCATGATGCAATGCCTGGATACACCCTAGAGTATATTAAGCAAATAATCAAAAACTATGGGCAAAGTCCCATGAGGAATGGGAGAAAAATATGGCACTATTCAACTTTATCACCAGGGAAATCCCTAATACTGTGTCAAACATTAGAGACATCCAAATCAATAGGCCAAACCCTTGATCTTGAGGCTTGCTCTTGTAAAGCTTATGTATGTAGTGGAGAAGCTTAGTCTACTTATGGTATGACTAAGAGTTACCTCTAAAGGACTTCTTTGGTTGCTCATATGTGGCTTTTCTCTCTCTAAGCCCAATTCTTCAAGTGAAACCATTACCTTCCCCCCTTACATGGGACAGGACATCCGGGGATGAAAGTCTCCCTGGTGGCATGGAGATGAATCCCAGGGATGAGCCTGGCCTGGCACCATGGGATCAATAATGCCATCCTGACCAAAAGGGGGAAAGAAGTGTAACAAGCAAGGTATCAGTGGCTGAGAGAGTTCAAATAGAGTCAAGAGGCTACTCTGGAGTTCGCTCTTATGCAAGTTTTAGTTAGACATTGCTACCTATCATAACTTGCCAAACTCCAACTAAAACCATTCCTACAAATCCCAAAGCATACCTAGAGCATTATATAGTATTCAACAACGGTTCAATGCACTAAGATAATTTTACAGAAACGTACAAACTCTAGATGGATGCCTGGGCCAGGTAAGTCCTGAAATGTAGAGGGACCAGTTTCTTCAGAGCATCAACTAGTTCTACAACCCATCCCATCTTATCAACAACCCCTTCCAACATGAAAAAGTTAGAATGAGCATGGCGCATTGTGAAACTGCAATCCCTATCAAACTTTAACATCTGTTCTGTAACTGCTTGTTAAAATGTACTTGGATATTTATTGCGCTTTTATGTAGATGGTATATTTCACAATGGAAAGGTTAAAAAAAAAGTGCTTTCCTCCTCATGTCATATCAGAGTGTACATGTTAACAACAGGGCTTGTCTCTGGGGATATTAACCTTGATCTCCTGGCTAATATAACTTCAGCTTCTATACTGTTAGGTTACTTTTCTTTTGTCTTTTCTATATTCTATTCTTTTAAAGTAACTCGCTTATTCTTGGCCACACTTAAGATGGCAGGGACTGCAACTCTACCTTCTGGGCGATGTGGAGTATCTAAATAAATTATTTAGAATTCTTCTGCAAGGTATATGAGAGAGAGACATATATGTATATGTGTATGTATATGTATATATATATAGAGAGAGACTCATAAATATTTGCTTTATTTTATTGCTCAAAATGTTCCACTTTTGGCCATTAAGAGCACTTTCAGTTTGACTCCTATCTTTACAAGGAAATACTCCAGGCTCATCTTGCATTTTCCTGCCTCAGAGGTAGTTCTCCAAAGATACTTACTTCCTTTATTAGAGAATTAATATAGGAAGCATGATGTCGGTGCCATGTGCACTCACAGCTACTGAGTATCTCTTCCTTGAGACCTCTAAGCAAGCAGAGCTAGGAAATATATATATATATATATGTCTTTCAATAACTATCAATTTATCTATATATTAACCTAAACATGCATTCATACTGATGTCTCTGATATAATCCAATTCCAGATTTCTTCCCTTACTAATCTTAACTTTTCTTCTCTGACAGTAAGAAACCAGGCTCCCCCAAACTACTGCTCATTTACTTTTTTTTTACTCCTCCAGAATACAAGTAAAGCAATTCCAATATGTTAATGATATTCCTATTATCAATAACTTTCCAAACTGAAGTACAATATTTTTGTCTGTTTCATTTTGTTTTTAGTCTTAAAGTTTTCAGACAATGCAAGTTTCCCCTCTCTCTTTTCAGTATTTAGATCGTTTTGTCAAAGATTGCATTCTACTCTGTAGTCCCCCAATTTACAGGTTGACTTTTATGAAATTGGTATAACTCAAATGTACACTTATATAGGTATCAACAGATGCATAGAATTTTATGTCTACCACCCCATTACCAAGCAGACTAGTCCCATCACTCTAAAGATCCCCCTTGGTGGCTCTTTCAAAGACAACAACTCTCTCTTCCCCCAACTTCTGGCCACCAATAGACTGTTTCACATTCTTACGGTTTTTCTTTTTCCAGAATAACACATAAATGGAAGCATATAAACCATAGTATTTTAGCATGACTTTTTTCACTTATCAACACGCATTTGAAGTCCATCTATGCTGTTGCATGAATAATAGCCTCTATCTTTTTTAATCACTGAATAGAATTCCATTTGTGTATATACTATTGTTTGTTTAATCTTTCACCTTTAAAAGTATATACCTGGGGTGGGCCATGGAGGCTCAGCAGGCAGAGTTCTTGCCTGCCATGTCAGAGACCCAGTTCAGTTCCCCAGTGCCTGCCCATGCAAAAAAAAAAAAAAAAAAAAGTTCTGGAGGAACCGAGAGCAGGGACCAGGATGGACATTTGCACACTGGTGTTCGTGGCGGCAGTGTTCCAGATTTGCAATGATGGTGGTCACGTAAGGGTACATCATCAATTGAAGAATGAAAGGTGGAACTGTGGTGTATATATACAATGGACTTTTGAGTGCAAGAAGGAATGAGGTCCTGAGGCATGCGTGCTACTTTGTTATGCTACCATAATGCAATATACCAAAAATGGGGTGACTTTTAAAAAGGGAATTTAATAAGTTACAAGTTTACAGTTATAAGATCATAGGTATGCCCTTACTAAGGTATCCAGAGAGTTATACCTTGGCTTAAGGAAGGGTGATCTGGGAAGGCACGTGGCTGGCATCTGTTGGTCCTTGTTCCATTGCTCCCAGCTTCTGATGCCAGTGATTTCCTCTATAAGCATCTGCGGACATTCACTTAGCAACTCTGGGTCAGAACTCTGGGTTTCATCTCTTAGCTTAGCACTTTTCAGGGATTGAGATTTCTTCTCTTCAGGTTCTGGCTATTTCTTTGAGTCCTTGCTTAGCACCTGGGCTATTTCTTTCTAAATCTCCAAATGCCTGCATCAGTCGTGTCTGTCAACTCTCTTTCTCCAAATGTTTCCTCTTTTAAATAATTCCAGTAAACTAATCAAGACCCACCTTGAATGGGTAGAGTCACATTTCCATGTAATCAAAAGTTCACACCCACAATTAGGCATGTCACATCTCTGTGGAGATAATCTAATAAAAAGTTTCAGCCCTACAGTATTGAATCAAGATTAAAAGAAATGTATGCCCCACAAGATTGGATCAGGATTAAAACATGGTTTTTCTGGGGTACATAACAGATTCAAGCTGGTGCAGAATGCTAGTTCACCAGGTGGACAAAACTTGAGGACGGTACGTTGAATGAAATAAGCCAGATATGAAAAGACAAATATTATTATACCTCATTAATATAGACTAATTGCAATGTGCAAACTCCGAGAATTGATTTCAAGAGCACAGGTTATCAGGTGAAGATCTATTGTAAAGTTCCTAGAATGTACGCTTTTATAGCAGTCGCATCTATTCCAGAGTTGTAACTTATTTCTAAATTCTGAGGTGTGAGCTTTTTGTGTATAACCTGGTTATTCCCTAGAACTTCGGGTATTTGTGTGGAGCCTGAGACGTAGAGCTAGTTCTGCAACTATGAAAGTCAGCATTATCCCACACAGTAATTGTTCACAACACTCAAAAAGTGATAAAACAAATTAGAGATATAAATGAAGCTGATCCAGATAGGACTAAGGTAATCAGACTAAAAGGGCAAAAGATGATATTGACTGAATTTTAAAACTTTTTCATGTAAGACCAAAGGAAGAGATGTTTACTTGGTGCAAAATTTGTATTTTCTGTAGCACACTATCTAATCTAACTTGTATAGTTAGCTTTTTCAAACACCATAGTTACATGGACTCTTGAATAGAGAGTGAGATCTTATTGGTTTGTACGGGCTGGTGGGATACTCTGATACTTCTCAGAGTAATCTGGGCAGTAGATTTAAAAGCATCTTCAAAGTCCCTGTTGTACTTTGCTAGCTGCCAGGTTGTGATATACCAGAAACAGAATGGCTTTTTAAAAGGGGGAATTTACTAAGTTGCAAGTTTACTGTTCTAAGGTCATGAAAATGTCCCAATTGAAGCAGGTCTATAAAAATGTCCAAATTAAGGTACCAACAAGAGGTTGCTTTCACTCAAGAAAGGCCAATGAAATTCAGGGCTTCTCTCTTAACTGGAAAGGTACATGGTGAGATGGCGACGACTGCTAGCTTTCTCTCCAGGCTTTTTGTTTCATGAATGGGGCATTTTCCTCCTTTAGCTACAAAGGTCTCTGGCTGCATGGGCTCTCATGGTTCTCATGGCTCTCACCAAAATGCTTCCTCTTTTAAAGGATTCCAGTAAACTAATCAAGCCCCACCTGTAATGAGCGGAGTCACATCTCCCCCTAATCAAAGGTGAATACCCACAATTGGGTGTGTCAAATCTCGGTGGAGATAATCTAATCAAATTTCCAAGCCACAGTGCTGGATAAGGATTAAAAGAAACAATTGCCTCCACAAGATGGATCAGGGTTAAAACTTGGTTTGTTTTGGGTACATAATCCTTTCAAACTGGCACAAACCCTTAAGGTACTAGGGTAAAAGGTGGAAATATAAACTTCCCCATGTGGGGAAGTCACAATATTCTCACAAGCACTAGGGCTGCCAATTTGATGAGCCAGAACCCTGATCTTTGGGCTTGTCCTTATGAAACTTATTCTTGCAAAGATGAAGCTAAAACTACTTATGATTATGCTTAAGAGCCACCCCAAGAGAAACCCCTTTTGTTGCTCAAATGTGGCCTCTCTCTCTAAGCCAGCTCTGCAGGTGAACTCACTGCCCTTTTCCCTACTTGGAACATGACTCCCAGAAGCATAAAACTCCCTGGCAACTTGGGATATGACTCCAGGGGGCAAGTCAGACCCTGACATCATGCGATTTGTGGCAACATCATCTATGGCAGTTATTCTTTGTCCTGCAAAGAATTGGGACAAGAAAAAGAAACCTTTGACAGAAAGTCAGAAAGCAAGGAATTCTCTGTCCCAAGAGTGAGCCAGAGCCCTGAGTTTATTTTCTGTTAGCTATTTATTGCGTAAAGGGGCCATTTGGAGTTAAGTATCTGCTGAACATCAGAGGAGGTTTCCACGTGCCTTGAAGAAGTATCTTTAGTCTTAAGGACAAAGCAGGAATTTTCCCATGAGTAGGAGGGTATGCTCCAGATAAGCAAATGCCACAGATAAGCAAAGCACACACGTGCAAATGACACAATGAAGCAGACAAATATCTTGAGCTGTTTTCAGCTTCAAATTGGCAAACAGGCAGACAAGCACAGTAGTTTTCCACGGCTTGAGGACACACAAACACAGAAAAGCTTACAAATGCTTTAAATTATATCCTCCTCACAGAATTGAGAAAGTGTTCTTGACCAGAAGGGGGAAGATAAATGAAACAAGAAGTTTCAGTGGGCTGAGAGGTTTCAAATAGAGTCGAGAGGTCATTCTGGAAGTTATTTGTAAGCAGTACGTAGATATCCCTTTTTAGTTTTGGGTGTATTTAGTAGCTAGAGGGAAATACCTGAAACTGTTGTATTGTAATCTAATAGCCTTGATTCTTGAAGATGACTGAATAACTATAGAGTTTTTACAGTGTGGCCATGTGATTATGAAAACCTTGTGACTGACACTCCCTTTATCCAGTGCATGGACAGATGAGTAAGAAAAAAAAAGCCAAAACAAAATAATAGGGGGTGGAATGTAGGATGTTTGGGTGTTCTTTTTCACTTTAATTCGTGTTTTCATTTTTATGAAGGGAGTAATGAAAATGTTTAAAAATAAATTGTGATGAGGAATGCACAGATGTATTGATGATACAGTGAACCATGGAGTGCACAATTTGGATGATTATATCATATGTGAATATATAATATATCTCAATGAAATTGCATTTTTAAAAAGTAGATATGGTTGCCTCTGGTTTTGGTGATTCTCAATAAACCTACTATAAACATTTGTATACAGGTTTTTACATAATGTATTCTAAGTTCATTCAGCTAATGCTAAGTTCACTCAAATGCTAGGTCCTATGGCAAAGTCATGAATAACTTAATATTAAATTGCCAAGTTATCTTCTAAGGTAGCTATACCTTTTGCATTCCCAATCAATGAGTGAGATTTACAGGGCTTAGAATCCTTTTAAGCATTAGGTTGTTAGGGTTTTTTGTTTTTTGTTTTTTTTTGCATGTTTCAACACTTATAATAGGGTCTTAAGTGATATTTTAATGGGCTTAATTTGTATTTTCCTAATTATAAATGATATTAAACATCATTTTTGTGTATATTTCCCATTTGCACATATTCTCTGGAAAAGTGTTTATTCGAATCCTTTGCACATTTTTACTTTAGTTGTTTTTTATTGTTGAGCTTTAAGAGTGCCTTAATACTCTATGGCTTAGGGTACAATGACTGAGGAATACAAGGGGAAACTATGGTGTATACATACAATGGACTGAGTGGCAACAAGAAGGAATGAAGTTGTGAGGCATGCAACTAGATAAAGGAAACTTAAGAGCTCTATGGCGAATGAAATGTCAGGAAGAAAAGACAAATATTATCATGCCTTAGTTATATGGACTAATTATAATATGAAAATTCAGGGGACTAAAGTTGGGAGCATGTGTTATCAGGTTGGGGTTTACTGTAAAGGGTCTTAGATTATAAGCTCTTACAGCAGTCATATATATTCAGGAGGTGTAACTGTTAATTCTAAATTCTGAGATCCTGAGTTGTTTGTATATAACATGGTCTTTCCCAGAACTTTGGGTATTTATGTGACACCTGAAACTCAGAGTCAGAACTCTGAAGCTATGAAAGTCAGCACCCTTCTGTATGGGGTGAAGAAACTGTTTAAAAACTTCAAAAAGTATTCAGACATTGAGTAGAGATATGAATGAAGCTGATCTGGATAGGACTAAGTTATATCAGAAGATTGGGTAAAGAATGATATAATTCATACTGTAAAACTTCAACTTCTGCATGAGACTAAAGGAATGGATGTTTATTTGGTGCAAAATTTATATTTTGGCTATGAATTTCCTATTTTAACTTATATTGTCATTTTAATTGAACACTATAAGTACAGGGAATTTTGAATAGGGCATGAGATTTTCTGGTTTTGTCCAGGTTAGTGTGATGCCCTGGTAAATCCCAGAGTGATCTGGACAGTGAATACTTCATATCTCTAAAGAAGTATTTGCAAAGGTACCTTAGGAGAATGGGGAGAAAGGGGGGAAAGATTCAACTTCCCATTTGGAGGATTTCTGATACTCTCACAAGCAGTTGGGGACAACCAAATCAATAGGCCAAGCCTTTGATCTTAGCATTTGCCCCTATGAAACTTATTCCTGCAAAGGATAGACTAAGATTACTTAAAATTAGACCTAGGAGAACCTCTTTTGTTGCTCAGATGTGGCCTCTCTCTCTAAGCCAGCACAACAAATGAAACCACTGCCCTTTCCCCCTACTTGGAGAATGACTTCCAGGGATATGGATCTCCCTGGCAACATGGGACAGAAATCCCAGGAGGAGCCAGGACCCAGCATCAAGGGATTGAGAAACCTTCTTGACCAAAAGAGGGAAGAGAGAAATAAGACAAAATTAAGATTCAGTGGCTGAGAGATTTCAAACAGAGTCAAGAGATCATCCTGGAGGTTATTCTTACACATTATATAGAAATCCTTTTTCAGTTTATGGTGTATTTGAGTAGCTAAAGGAAAGTACCTGAAACTGTAGGGCTCTGTTCCAGTAGCCTTGTTTCTTGAAGATGATTGTATAATTATATAGCTTTTACAACGTGACTGTGTGATTGTAAAAACCTTGTGTTTGATACTTCCTTAATCTAGAGTATGGACAGATGAGTAAAAAATATGGATAAAAAATAAACAAAGGGAGAGAAGGCTAAAAAAAGTGGGTAGATGGAAATAATAGTGGTCAGTTGGGGGTGGGGTAATGGGTGTGGCATGTATGAGATTTTTCTTTTTTATTTATTTTTCTGGAGTGATGCAAATGTTCAAAAACATGATCATGGTGATGAATACACAACTATGTGATGATATTGTGAGCCATTGGTCGTACACCATACATGGAATATTTGTATGTCAAGAATGTTTGTATGCTTGTTTGTTAAGTTTTTTCAATAAAAATATTTTTTAAAAAGCATACCTTATGTACTCTAGATAAGAATCGTCAATGAGTTATGTGATTTGCAAATATTTTTTCCTAGTCAGTGGCTTATATTTTAATTGTCTTTACAGTAGTTTTCAGCAGTAAACGGGAGGGGAGTAAAGCTGTTATAAAAAAAATGTGAATGATTAAGGGGCCTGCAACCCAAGTCTTGTCATGTTAAAACACACACACACACACAAAAGAAAAACAGTAGACTACCTAACATACCACAGCATATTACGTATTACTTTAATCAGAGAGACTAGATTATGCTGCAGAAACAAATTAACTCAAAAGTCAAATGACTTTGTACAATAAAGATTTATTTCTAATTTCTGCCACTACTTGTTTGGCACAGGTTGAATTATATCTCCCAAAAAGATGTGCTTAAGTACTAATCAGTACCTCAGAGTGCAAACTTCTTTGGAAATAGGGCCATTGTAGATGGTATTAGACAAGTTAAAATCAGATCAAATTGGAGTGGGATGGACTCAGAATCCAGCATGACTCATGTCCTCATTAGAGAGGGAGAGGAGACACAGGCAGACAGAGAGAAAGAAGATGACAATGTGACAATGAAGGCAGAGTTAAGTTATGTCACAAGCCAAGAAATGCCAAAGATTGCGGTCCATTGCAAAAGCCAGGAGAGTCATAGAACAGATTCTTCTGTACAGACTTCAGAACAAATGTGGCCATTCCAGCACTTTGATGGGAGTTTTAGAGCGTTCAGAACTGTGAAATAATAAGTTTCTGTTGTTTTAAACCATTCCACATTTGATACTTTCTTATAACAGCCCTAAAAATAAAACCAAGACAATGTCCATTACTGGTTGCTTGGGGAAAGGGGGGCTCTTTTCAAGTGATAACTCAAAGACTCAGCTGATAAAGGCTTTGTTGTTTATAGTTGCCCTCTTTTCTTTCCTCTCTCTGTCACCATGTTAGGGGTAGACACAACAAGAAGTTTGTGCCCTGCCTTTCTCTACTTCATCTCAATCACTTCTTCCCCAGCTCATTGTCTAGAAT
>PVIY010055021.1:0-13941 GCA_004026745.1 Myrmecophaga tridactyla | reverse complement strand
TAGCCATGTTTCTTGAAGATGATTGTATAATGATAAAGCTTTCACAATGTGAATGTGTGATTGTGAAAACCTTGGGTCTGATGCTTCTTTTATCTGTCTTATGGACAGATGAGTAAAACATGAATTAAAAATAAATAAATAATAGGGGAAACAAATGATAAAATAAATGTATTAGATTGAAATGCTAGTGATCAATGAAAGGAGGGATAAGGGTACGGTATGTATGAACTTTTTTCTGTTTTCTTTTTATTTCTTTTTCTGAATTGATGCAAATATTCTTAGAAATGATCATGATGATAATATACAACTAAGTGATATTGTAAATTACTGATTATATATATAGAATGGAATGGAATGATCATATGGTAAGAATGTTTGTGTTTGTATGTTGGTATGTTTAATAAATAAAATAAATTAAAAAAAAAAAGAGTCACCTGCATCAGTTTTATCAGTTTTCCCTGAAGGTGAGACCCAACAGGTTGACAGACTTTCCTATGAAGCCTCTAGACTCTGTGTTTTCCTATCCTGCCCAGTATGTGGTGCCTGTTTGCCTGCGTTTTCCCACCAGCATAAAGTGATATGGTTCCTTTAACTTCAGCAGACTCCCCTGCTAAGGTCATGGTTGAGACAGAGGAGAGGTTGTAGGCTGGCTTTAATGCTTCAATTTTCCTGTCACTGGGGTCTGAATTCCTTGAGGGAGAGATTCCACCTGAGCTGGGTCCCACCCATCTCCTGGAGAAGGCGTAGCCTCCAAGGAATTACCCCCTTTCACCTGACCAGCCACTTTATCTCTCAGACAAGTTTAATTCTGCCCTTGCCTGGGGTAGTTGGAGCCTGAGAAGTCTTGCAGTTCTATCTAATGAGCTGTTAAATACAAAGCAAAAAAAAAAATCCTTTTCAGAGCAAGACCCCCTTTTCTTGGGTTTGTTAATCAAGAACTTAAGTTGGTATGTTGCTCTATGTATCTGTAAGCACTATGTGCCCCCCATTTTTTTTAGGGTCCAGCCCTTTTTCAAGTTTTGTGCTGTCCAATCCAAAAAGGCCTCTTTTTTTATTTGTTTTTCCATCAGTCCTGCCCCCTCTCTCCTGGAACAAAAACTCCTAGTACCTTTAGCCCTTTAGCTCGTATCTGAGGTTTATCTGAGCTGAGGGTGTTGTTTTTTTGTTTTTTTTGTTTTTTTTGCATGGGCATGTACAGGAATCAAACAAGGGTCTCTGGCAAGGCAGGCAAGAACTCTGCCTGCTGAGCCATTGTAGCCTGCCCCAGGGCCTATTTTCAATACTTAGAATACGTTAATTAATTCCACAATTGGAGCTTGGTTGAGCTAAGCCCCTGATGCTAGTAAAGTCTCTTTCCTTTCCTCTTGGAGGACCAGCCTGTGGGGGAGTGGCTCTGACCTCCATGGTTTGGTGCTTACAGTTCTGTGTAGGACCGCAGCTGGTCCAGCTTGTCCAGACTGGTGTATGCTGTGTGTCTGAACACTGATGTTCCCCAGCAGTTGCTCCATACTGTTCCTGGCTGTTTACTAGCTGCTCTGGACGACGAACTAAATCACATACCTTACCAAGCCACCATCTTGGGACCTCTCCTCCTTAGTGATCTTTCTTGATTGCTTATCTTTGGAAACTTTCATTTTAAAAATGATTCAAAAGAACAGGAACTTCCCGCGTCACTGGTTAAAAATTCTGGCAGTATTCATGCCTTCTTTCATCTCTCCACAGTAATAAAAATCCTATGGTTATTTTAAGTCATAATACACAACTTTGACTCAAATATTAGTTTGATAGGTTATTCAACCCACAGACTTTTATGCAAAGGTATGACTTCTACCCCAGTGTCCCCAGCTGGCCCATAGTAGGTGGAGCACCAGCCTTCAAGGTTTGGTGAGGTTCACTTCTATCTTTTTCCATCTGGGCTCTTCCACTATGTCAGATGTTAGATAGAGCCCAAGACACTGCTTTCAATGGTCTTCTTCCTTTTCACATTCTTTGTTTCTCCCTATTACTGATTCTTGGTTTCTATTCTCAGTTAGATATTTGGTACCTTCCTACTTAGCTATAGTATTTTCCAGTATTTCCAACATAGTATATGCTCTTTCTGGTCCCTACAGTTCCATCTCTATGACCAGGGGTTGAGTTTAGCATTCACTCAACACTCTGGTTTATTTAGATCCTGCAGGTTTCAGAGTGGAGATCTTAGGAAAAATCAAAGAAGATATTTGTTTACTCAACCATTGTTTATTGAGCATTTATTAACATGATAATAATATGTTAAATTTTCTGACTAAATCTTCAAGTACAATTTTGGCTATATTATTATTATTGGCTTTTAAAAAGTGGAATTTATTAAGTTGAAAGTTTACAGTTCAAAGGCCATGAAAATATTCAAATTAAGGCATGGCTGTAAAACATGCCCAAACTAAGGCATCCTGGGAAAGATACTTTGATTCAAGAAAGCTGATAATGTTCAGGGTTTCTTTCTCAGCTGGTAAGGCACATGGTGACATCTGCTAGCTTCTCTCATGGCTCTGTTGTTTTTTAGTTGCACACGTTTACCATCTGATCTTTTGCAACTAAATTCACTTATCACATACTGATTTTTATAGTTAGTTTTAGTCATCTGAACCACAATTGGAAAGGTGCTATCTTGGAAGTAGGATAAGAACATTTTGTAACTGATAGAATGTGGAAATAAAAGAATATGCTGAGGTTTTAAATTGAGTAACTCAGTAGAGGTGCCATTAACCAAGGCAGGAAGAAAAAGCAGGAAAGGAAGAAACAGCATGCTGTGGAGTTACTTCTTTATGGAAAGGCTGAGGATAAGGTGCCTGGAAGGTAACCAGGCAAACCTATCTGGAAGGCAGATGGATACAGGTCTGAGGCTCAGAAGAGAGGTCTGGGCAGCAGCTGGGGATCAAGGGAAATACATTGATCTCTGATGCCATTATGATGATGTGATCACCAAAGCAGCATGGGTAGATGCTGTGTGAGGTGTGCTGGCATCACATTGAACCTGGGGAAGCATCATCATTAAGGACAGAGGCAAGAAGAAGAGCTAATAACCAAATCCAGGAAGGATCAGTTAATGAATTAGTGATGGTAGATTTTCAGAGTGAAGAAAGAGCACATTTCTGGGCCCTTTAAATCATACTGATATACACCAGAAAGGTGAGACTTGCAATAAACGTAAAAGAGAGGTACTGAGAAATTATAGTGTGTTGCGATGGTGTGGAGAAGCAAGGAAAAAGAACTGATTCATCAAATATTTAATGAATGGTGCCAAGCTTGTGGGAATGGAACAGTGAACAAGATAGACTTTTGTTTTTCCCTCTGGAGTTCATATCTTGGTGCAATTGCAATTGTAGCTCGGAGGGAATGCCCTAAAATGACCTTTTCTCCTCACAGGCTGGTGGAACTTTCAGAGTGGAGACATCAGTCTCAGGTTGCCTTGATATGTAAATTATCCACTTGAGTTTTGGAGGAGTTTGAAAGCCCTGAAAATATCAATTTCCCAGATTGCTCAAAACTTGTGCCTAGAAAGAGAGGCTCAAGAGGCAAGTTTGTTAAACCACATCCCAAAGAAGAAAGAGAAAGAAGGAAAGAAGGTGTAGAAAGAGGTGGAGGATGAAGAGGAAGAGGAGGAGGGGAGGAGGGGGAGGGGGAGAATCAAGCAACAACAGCAGCAGAAACAGCAGAAGGGTTTGAGGCTTCCATCTTTTTATATAATCTTCACTAATTCATCAATTCGAAAGAAAAAATAAATCTTTAAACTATTTTCTGTAATATGTCTTAAACTATTTAGGCACTGGGAATTTGGAAGACTGGCCTCTAGAAGTTTGCAGTCTACAGATAAATGAACAGACCGTCTGAAGGAGTGTCGCACCACTCTGGAGAGCCCATTCCATACACTTGGGCAGGGATTCTGTGGTCCAAATGGACAGCTATACAACTGCTGGGGAAGCAGCACGAGGGACACTTCCTCCTCTCTGTGTTATGAAAAGATTTCAGAAAGTTTAGTTCAGAAATATACTTCTCTCTGTGTGTAGCTAACAGTAATCCTTTCAACTAATTTAAGGGAAAGTTAGCCTAAAACTGTAGAATACCTCATGGACTCTAGGGTAGGGGGATCAGCTGGGCTCCAGGGGTCCTATATTTGTTACCAGACAAAGGCTGTAAATTATTTTGCCCGATGCACTCAATAACCAATTCCTGAGACACCAGGGTTCAAAAGGAAAAAGAATTTATTGCTAGGCACATAGCAGGAGAGTAGATGGCCTAGCGGTCCAAAATCTGTCTCCCCAAACTGCAGTAATTTGGGTAGTTTTACTAGAGAAAAGATGGGCAGGGATTAGGATAATGAGCACAGTGGCCCCAGATGATGTAATTAGAGATGATCTAATTATTGAGCATGTACAGATTGATTCCATGCTTAGTCACCAAATGTATATAAGAAAATGGTGGAATGAGGTCTAGGTGACTTGTAGATTAAAGTCTAAGCTACTGTGGACTTTGGTGTCTAGTTAAAGATAACCTTGGATTTGGGATGGGTTAGTTCTGGGCTGACCCAGGACCTTTCATTAAGTAGCATTAGGGGCTGTCTTTTGTGATTACAGGACTGCAAAGTTGAGAAACTGGATAACTGGGGACAAATGAAGGTTACTCACAAGGTTTTTACAATCACAGGGCAGAAGATCAAGGCTATAAAATCATCATCAGAGATCAAGGCAGCTAGATTGCAATTTAAAGATTTCAGGAGTTTCTGTCTACTCCAGTACACCAGAGAGCAAAAAGGAATATCTGTATAATGATTCAGTAATCAAAATCATCCCTTTAATCCTAATTTCTCGGTTACATATTCAGAAACTGGAAATCATCAGGAACCATGGCAGCAACATATTCAGTTCCTCTCAGCCTGGAACCCCTCAGCCTATAGAGACTTAGAATATCTAAACTTAAAGTGCCTTCAGTTCCAGCCACTAGCCAGGACAGAATATCTTATCAGCATTTCAATTTGTCAAAGGGGAGTTAACATGACTGTCTTAGCTTGGTTCAGATGTCCACCTCTTGTCCAAATATCTAGGCAGAAGACCACGTAGTCAGAGTCTTGTTGTAAAATGGCTACTACCCAATGAGTAGGTGGGACAATTCTTAAATGATGGGGAGGTGGTGATTTGGGGAAATCCCCTCTTCCCAACAGAATGCCATTACTTGAGTCCTGGACTTTGAGTTCTTTATCAGGCTTCTGAAATTTTGTAATTTCTCCTTCATTTTATGAAGTTCTGCCCATTTCTCATATTGCAATCCACAGCAAAATCCTTAAGGGAAATCAATGTGATCTTATATATTTGGATAGCAAAAATGAGGGTAAAACAGGGAAAAGAGTATATATCTGGTACTCCAAATCTAGCTGGCACCTCACATGAAAGGCAAACACTTTGAGATTCCTTAGAGATTCTGGGACCTGGATTAGACAATTTGGGGCTTGATAGGGAAAAAGTCTGGTTATCGATGAAGTTTTCTGAAGAGTTAGTTTTTTTTAGTTTCTATTATTTCCCACAGAAATTGGGAAAATATTGGCATGTCACTGTGTTCGTAAAATAATTTCCTTTGTGGTACCTGAAAACAGACTGGATGGTTTCATGGCGGCATGATCACTTCACCTTAGGCATGAGTACCACAAGGCACCTGGGATTCGTGCTGACTCTACTTACAGTATTCCCCACCCCCACCCCGACCGAGATGGCATTAATAGGCTGAGAGGGGAGAGGCACTCAACGCAGGTTATCTCTGAAGTTTCATTTTCAATTGCTGGCTTCCTCTGAATTCTTTCGGCATCTGTCAAAGCTTGAGACTATTTTAACTTCAAGCAAATTCTTTTTTCTTGAATGTGTGTATCCAAATATAATGAAAAATATTTATATGTGCCTATGCTCTCTATGGAAATTCTCTGCATATTGTTGAAGTGGTTGCTTCTGGGGAAGGGGTCTGGATGACTGGGTACAGAGTGGGAAGAAAATTTACTTCACTGGCCATCTTTGGGTAGCTTTACAATTTTATATCATATGTATGTATACCTCCCTAAACAATAGTAATTACAAGTTTAATGAAAGGAGATTTCTTTTTTTTTAAGCCAGAATGCTTATGTAGGGCTTTTTATTTACTTAGAGCTACTCAGAGTGTGGCCCATGAGCTGGCAGTGACCCCCAGGCTGCTGGTACATGATAAGTACAAAAATTGAAGAGAAACCTTTACACATGCTTATAGCAATTTGACATGACCGTGACATTTATGAGCCTTTTAAATTGCATTTTATAAAAGAATCATTCTATACAGGACTAGAAATTAAAAAAAAAGGTATTTTACAACAATGATAGCTTAAGAAATTGTGTTTCACTTGTACCAAAAACTACATGTATCTAAAACACTTGTGAAGATGTACATGTTTTTTGAAGTTAAATATTGTTGTAAGTTATCCTAAGCGGAATTCATTTGTTTCTAAATATTTAATTTTTGTCTTTATAGCACAGTGTTTGCAGGCAGTGACTGAAGATAACTTACTTAGAGCTACTGAAATCTTTCACTGCTGCAGCACTGCAGGTGCTGGAGTCAGCAATGCTCTCTTCTGTCAGTTCCATGGAATATGTTCTATAAAAGACTTTGGTGGCAGGTAAACTTTAGCCATATGGAGTAGTCTGAAAGGAGATATTTACTGTAAAATTCACTCAGCAGAAATTGGCAGCTTGGGACCTCAGCCATGAGGGGGCTGCCCCTTACTCTTTGAATGTGTGCTTTGCTGAAAGTGAGAGAGAAAGAAGATGGGACAATTTATTTATGGGTGCATGCTGCTTTTAAATAAGACGGTGGGAAGGCAGTGATATTGTTTCAGGTTGTCCTGAAAACCGGTTCAAGAACGCCTGCACTTTAAGCCACCTGAATTTAAATACTCAGCATGGGCATGAGTATCACATGCATGTGTGTTTATATTCATTCATTCAAAAGCATGTCCTGGGCACGCACTGAATGCCAGCCATAATGCGAGGAGCTGGGGGTATAAAACTGAATAGCTCAGTTGCTGTGCTCAAGTCGCTTAGAATCTAAAGGTCACATGAAACAATGTGCTAATGAGCACAAGGTATTTTGGGACTCTGCCCTAGTCTGTAAACAGAGAGGAGTTAGGGAAGGCTTCCTGAAAAACAGGAGGTCTGAGCTCGGTTTTAAGATTGAGCTGAGGGAGAAGAGCGTCCTCTTGCAGTAGATCCACAAAACCTCAAAATATTTATATAAAGCTGTGTGTATTATTATAGTGTATTATAATGTGCATTATTTCAAGGGAGAGAGATTCTTTTGAGACTCTCATTAGCAGTTTCTCAAAAGAATGTCTCTCTCTCCCTTTGTCCCTCTCCTACTTTCTCCCTTTTTCCCTTCCTACCACCTCCAATCTCTCTGGTATACACACGAACACACACAAAACACACACACACACACACACAAGATGTGTGTATTTCTTTACTTATAAACTTTTAAAATGCAGGTAACTCTGAGACGGTTAAAGCAATTCTCAGACATTTATTACAGTAGCTCCCAAACATTGGGAAACTGGCTGTTGTAACCCAGAAGTTAAGAATTAATAAACAATTATGATTACTGAATCATATGGATGTTTCTCTTTCTGTATTGTAGACTAGGCAGAAGTAATACCTGAAATTACTGAAACTCAATTAGTCTCAGCCCCATTTACAGTTACCCCACCTTTGATTATAGTTACTATTATAATGGTCATTCTAGCCTGGTCTCAGCCTGTGTACATTGTATATTTACTATTATAATGGTAACAACTTTATCCTCCTTGTTTGAACCCATAAAAACCCTGAACTCCTTAGACTTGAAGAGACAGATTTTGGGGCTGTTAGGCCATCTGATCGGCTATGCCCTTGGCATTAAACTCTTTCTCTCTTTGAAACCCTGGTGTCATGGATTGGCTGCTACGTGCATTGGGCAGAGAACTCACAGCTTTTGTTCGGTGTCGCTATCAATGCTGGAAAAGTCTTTACCTCAATGAAGTCTCCGGCTTAATACATTTCTGGTAGCTCCATATTGGTGATTAGGGCTCCCAGCTGCACAGACCACTATTTTTGTGCCTAGTAGCTACTGCACAAATCCATGCAAACCCTTGGATTTCGAGGTGTTTAAGGAATAGAGCTATACAGTCCCACAGCACCCTTCTGCTAGTATTGACTGGGAGACAAGTCCTACGAGCAGTTGAGAAACTGCTAATTTCATGTCTAGTTTTATGGGTGGGTTATATAAACACCAGCCACTAGTATGTATTTTAAATGAAATAGGTGCTCTGCGGGGAATACTGTACTTAATGAATTGTCTAAGATATTTAATTCCTTCCTATCTAGAACACACTTAAGCTATTTCCAATGCTATAAAAAAAGCATTTTCTGTTACAGAGCCATTTCCAAATGGAGATTAGGTTTTTCTGCCTGACACGGTGTTCCTACAGAGAAAATGAAATTTGAGTATGGGTGACGTGTAAATGTATTATCTGAGACAAATGTTGAGCACGGCCACTGCATAAATAAAATGATTATTGTGTCCTTCATTTACTCAGACGATCAATCATGTCAGAACACTTCAACTTTATTATGGCTATTTGGCAGTGAAATTGACAGGAAGAAAAGTAACACAATGGATGGGTTTTAATTTTAAAAGATTATAAATATATAATGGACTTTATCTTAATAAACCAGCACTTTCTTTTCCTCAGTAAAATCTTCCTTTCTACCTTGCTTGTCTATATTTATGATGTACAATGATTATAAATTTTAATTTTCTTCCCTCTCCCAAAATGCCCAGGGAAGAAATGATAATTTCATTGATCATGTTTATTTATTGATTGATTTTTTTAAAGATCCAAATGAATATACATATGTGTATATATGTCTATATATAATCACGAGTGTGCATAGAAAGACATTTACTAGCTGTGTGACCTTACAAAAATGCTGTCATCTCTTTAATCTAAAGTTTCCTTTGCTGAAAATTGGTTAAAAGGAAGCACACAACTCATAGGGTTGCAGTAGTGCATAAATTAGTAATTAACGTCATCACTAAACCAATTATTTAAAATAATATTATGCTATAATATCACCAATTAATTTAAAATGCTGGGATTAATTTGTTGATGGAGGTGAAGGCCTTATCACAGCAACCACTACAATTGCTTAGTTATTATTATTTTATTTTATATCTATTCATGCTTCTATGTCTTAGAAGTATACAAGATGATATATACATTTTAAAATTTGATATAAATCTGTGGTGTTAAATGTTAGGGTAGTGGCAGTGGTGGGTCGTGTCTGGGAGGGGCCATGAGTGAGTGGCTCCTTGGTTCTGACAGTGTTTGGTTTTAGTTCTCGGTTTTGGCTGCAAAAGTGTGCTCACTTAGGGAGAATTCATGCTCTGCACCCTTATCATGTGTACACTTTTCAGGATATGTATATATATCATATTTCCAAAAAAGTATACATGAAGATTGCAAAAAAACGTAAAAAGAAGAGGTAAATATTATGCACATTCAATTTAAAGAGCCTTGTAAACATTAATTGCTCACTGAGAGAAATCCCAGTTTTGAAGGGAATGTATATTCTAAAGCTTATTTAATATGAGAAAAGAAACTATTCGGAGATGCCCCTTTGGATATATAAATATCTATGAACATTTTTTAACATATGTTGAATAAATTTTGTATCAAACATTTCAGGATAAACGTGTGAAAATATAAATTATTGTGGGAAACTTGTTTTCATCTAAGCATTGAGAAAACGCATAGTAAAGATGCAAAAAAAAAAACATAGAATTAATCAAGAATAATGGCTACAGAATGTTTTTTGAAGAGTATTTTGCAGGGAAGGGGGGGTGCATGGATTGAGAAAGAGAATGAATCAAGGAATTTTTTGACCGAAAGACCCGTGGGTCCCATGATGTGGGAAGGGGAGCCCCAGCGGCGCCCCCAGGCTGGCCTGCTGGGTTGTCGGGCTGGATGAGGGCTGAATGAGCCAGAGCCACAAGCAGTGACTGCGGAGGGGTTGGTGAAAGCTCTTTAACTGGTAGGGAAATGTGACCTTATGTTCCTTTCTAGACAAAGTAATGCTATGAGCATTCTGAATTCCTGTGCCACGCCAAGACTGTCTGACCCTGCATTTGCTACACTGGCTGGGTATTTAAGGCTCAATTAAAAACAAAAATTTTAAAATATCATTCCGTAGTTTAGCCCATTGAATTCCAAGGATGTGTCTGGTATTTCTTACAATCTCAAGGGATTTACATAATTTTCCCAAAATAAGATTAGCCAATTTACAGTAATTCATTAAAATCAACATTCTATAGCTGCAAGTTGAAGGGTCAACCCCAAATTAAACAGTTTAACTTCTGAAACTTTCCAAGGATAGTGAATAAAATGAATTGGAAATGTAAGTTTGGCTTAACGTTTAAAGACTTATTTGCGGCCCAGTCTCCGCGGCACGGGCAGCGTTCAGGTGTGGCTGCCGGCAATGTTTATAAATACTGCCACCTAGCGGACGCTTGTTAGAGGTGCTGTGAGCGATGTTCATTCAGGCCTTCCGCTTTCCAGATTTGTTTGGCTTTATTATTAATCTTTTTCTATTCCTTCCCTCAAGTCAACAATGACTAGAAGCCAAGGGGACAGGGAAATGTAGCAGTGTACTGGAAATTTATTTTTCTGTTAATTTATATTTTCTTTCTTATTACTTAATACATTTAAAACGGTTAATGTTTTTCCTAACTTATTAACTGGCAGAGTTGCTAAAAGGGTGAGCTTTGGAATTAACGCAGTCTGCTTCAACTAGGGCTCTTCCTCTTACCACCTTTGTGGTTTTAGGTAAATTGCTGAATCCTTCTACACTTCAGCTCACTCATAAATAAATGAGAACATTCCGAAGATGAGCGCTAATAACATGTAAAGCATTACTATAGAGTATGCATTTAATAAATTATAGTTTTTTTAATAATAATTAAGACAATAGTTAATATAAGGATAATTCTTTGGAGACTTAAATCAGCTTGAGGAATGCATCCAGATTCTTAGTCCAAGTTCCTTGAATTGTAGACTTTATTTATTATAGCTTCCCCATGGTCAATTTGCAGATGTACAAGAAAGAGTTGATTAAAAGCCTCAGGGAAAAAGTATTGAAGAGATTCATATGGAGTAGTTGTGGTTCACTAGGACGCTCTTGGCTCTTATCTGATGTGTAAGAAGCTCATTGCTGGTGCTTTTTAAAGAGCTTTTCTAGGAACCAGACACCCAGGAGCTAATAGAGGCAATGTATTGCTCATGGCAAAAAGAGAACTTTTCTTCACTCTGAGTTCAGAGAATATTCAACCTCCCACACAAGGGGGATGTATGTTTTATATTCCTAGTGTATGTAAAGTAATAATTAGGTGATATCTTTAAATATCAAATCCTCACTCCTTCCTCATTCTCGATGACAAAAACAAACAAATCAAACCTGAAAGTACAAGTACAGACTGTAGATACTAAAATGTTTATTCGTGTCCTTGTGTGTGATGAATGACCTTCTCAGTTTCCACAAGCAATGTCTACTCTGTCCCCAGTGTGAATGTCTTTAAGGCATATGCTTTCACTTTTATAGACTAATTGCAATCAGGTTCTTGTCAGTTTGTATAATCTGTACCTCACATCACCCAACCTCCTTCTGTTAAAGCCTCAGTTTATTGGAGGCACCATGTGGGAAGGTTTGACTGATGCAGGTACAAGAACAAAGAGAAGGCACAAAACAGAATGGGCACAGGAATAAAACAACACTAAAGGGTTTGGGCATTTGTGCTTTCGGCAACTAAGATCTTAGTCATCACATTTGCTTTTGACAGTTACCTGAGGGATTCTGCTCCTGGTCTGGAAAGATCAGGACTGCTTGACTAGTCTGATCTAGCTTGGTCATCAACTCTGGGTGTGTTCAAGGATCTTTAAATCTCTGTCCAGGCATTCTTACTATCTTCTTTAGGAATCTTTGACTTCATCATTATCTCCCCATTTTAAAGTCACAATGGGAGTCCAAATACTAGAAGCATTCGAAGTTCAGAATTGTTTTAAAAGGGTGACTTTCATGATCATCTATTTGAGATAATATGTAATTGTAACGATTGAAGAATAGTTCATTACAATCTATAGTTCATGATGGGTGACGGCAGGTGATATCAGGTAACTCCATCTGTGGACAGGGTGGGGTGGATTTTGGTAGAATGATCACAAATGGTGGTGGTCTTCATATATATATACATATATAGAGTGGGAATTCTAAAATAGAAGATTCTGGGAATTAGTGTCATCATCAGTCTATAAATACTGGGAAAAAAATTAGTTAATAAGTACATCAATATCAACCACCCTAAAGAAGATGATAAACTCAGGAACTTAATCAGCAAAAGAAATGACATGAGCATTGAAGATGAGATTGAGAAAATGTTGTAGTGTTTAGTAAACATACTGGTTTTAAAGAAGGTCTGGGTTGAATTCATGGGGAAGGAAAAAAAAACGATGGAAAGGTATTTAGGGAGAGGTGGTGAAAAGCCAAAAATATTAAGTTGGGAATCTAAATCAAATGCAGTATAAAGGGACTTTTTGTTTTTGATAATGTTTTTTTTTTTAAATGAAAAAAAGCACTTTGGCTTTTATTGCTTTTTTTTAAATGGGGAATTTATTATGTTGCAATTTTACAATTCTAAGGCTGTGCAAATGTCCCAATTAAAGTAAGTGTATAAAAATGTCCAAGTGAATTCTCCAACAAGAGGTTACCTTCACTCAAGAGAGGCTGATGAAGTTCAGGGTTTCTCTCTCAACTGGAAAGTCACATGGTGAACATGGCGGTGTCTGCCAGCTCTCTCTCCAGGCTTCTTGTTTCATGAAGCTACACCACGGGGCATATTCCTTCTGCATCTCCAAAGTTCTCTGGCTTTGTGGGCTCTTGTGGTCCTTGGGGCTCTTTCATGGCTTTCTCTCCTCAATGAATACTTTTTTAAAAATAATTTTTTATTAATTAAAAAAATTACAAGAGAGAAACGCAAACATCCGTAATATATTCTCATTCCGTTCTACATATATAATCAGTAATTCACAATATCATCACATAGTTGCGTACTCATCATCATGATCATTTCCCAGAACATTTGCATCAACTCAGAAAAAGAAATAAAAAGACACCAGAAAAATAAAATAAAAACAGAAAAAGAAAAAAATTTTTTTACATACCGTACCCCTTACCCCTCCCTTTCATTGATCACTAGCATTTCAAACTAAATTTATTTTAACATTTGTTCCCCCTATTATTTTTTTTATTCCATATGTTCTACTTGTCTGTTGACAAGGTAGATAAAAGGGGCATCAGACACAAGGTTTTCACAATCACACAGTCACATTGTGAAAGCTATATCATTATACAATCATCAAGAAACATGGCTACTGGAACACAGCTCTACATTTTCACGCTTTTCCCTCCAGCCTCTCCATTACATCTTGGATAACAAGGTGATATCTACTTAATGCGTAAGAATAACCTCCAGGATAGCCTCTCGACTCTGTTTGGAATCTCACAGCCATTGACACTTTGTCTCATTTCACTCTTCCCCCTTTTGGTCGAGAAGTTTTTCTCAATCCCTTGATGCTGGGTCTCAGCTCATTCTAGAGTTTTTCTCAATCCCTTGATGCTGAGTCTCAGCTGATTCTAGGATTTCTGTCCCACATTACCAGGAAGGTCCACACCCCTGGGAGTCATGTCCCACGCAGACAGGGGGAGAGTGGTGAGTTTGCTTGTTGTATTGGCTGGAGACAGAGGCCACATCTGAGCAACAAAAGAGGTTCTCCTGGGGGTGACTGTTAGGCCTAATTTTTTTTTTTTT
>PVIY010055020.1:0-13940 GCA_004026745.1 Myrmecophaga tridactyla | reverse complement strand
GTTTTATTTCTTTTTCTGTTGTCTTTTTATTTCTTTTTCTAAATCGATGCAGATGTTCTAAGAAATGATGAATATGCAACTATGTGATAATATTAAGAATTACTGATTGTATATGTAGAATGGAATGATATCTTAATGTTCTTTTGTTAATTTTTTTTTAATTAATAAAAAAAGTTTATAAAAAAAAAAAAGCCAATCCGTTTCTGGTGTGTTGCACTCCGGCAGCTAGCAAACTAGCACAGTTCCCTAGTACCTAGTGAAACATGCAGCCTCTTGACGGAATGCTCACCCAGGACACAACCTGTCAGTGCCCCCTCCCCCGCCATTTGCCACGCTCTCATCCCCGGGGTCCAGCCGCTGTGAGCGGGGGGCTCGCTGCCTCCCACATAGAAAGCATGACCCCCTGTCTCTGCACATGCTGCCCTCTTGCCTGGACGAGATCTACCCCAGCCCTGCCTGTGGATCCCTTTTCCTCTTTCCTGGTCTTGGCTTAAACATTCCCCTAGCCCCTGCAGAGCCTCCCCATCAGGTAAGCTCCAAGCTTGGCACTCTGACCCTGGCCCTGGTGTCTGGCCGGGAATCCCCCAGCCCGTCTGTCCATCTGTCCAGCAGACATTTCCAAAGATGCCAGGCCCCGGGGAGGGGGAGGGGAGTTTGAGCGGCCCCCTGCCGGCCGCAGGCTCCGGGGACTCCGAGCTGGTGTCTGTTGAGCAGACCTGAATGAAGTCCCAGCCCTGCCTCCCTCTGGGCCACGCTGGGTGTGTAACAGGTATGGACGAGCCCGCAGTGGCATGCTTGGTGGCCTCCCGCCCTGCGCCGCGTCCCCTCTGCACCTTCTCGGCCATTCCCGGGGATGCCCCTGAATCCTCAAAGCCATGGGCGCACGTAGGGGCTCAGAGGCCCTTTGCAGGAGCACCCCCGGCTAAGTGGCCCTGCTTTACAGGGGTCAGGACTGCTGCCCGGACACGGGCCACATACGTAGGTGTCAGGAAGGTGGCGGGGTCCCTCCCTCCTTCTGGAGCCTTGTGCACCTTGTGGGGCTGGACTCCCCGTGTGCCTCCTGTAGACGTTCGCAGCATTCATTCACTCATTCATTCATTCACCGTATGTCTAAGTGCCTCCACTGACTGGGTGCCTCCACTGACTGGGTGCTGGGTGCACTCACTGTGTCAGTGAATGCATGAATGATGGTAGAAGCTGCGATGGCTGCCACGGAGGGAAAGAACAGGGTGCTGTGCGGGCAAGGAGCAGAGGGGCCTCTGTGAGGCACGGTGGATGGAGAAGTTGTCTCTGCGAGAGCAGTGGTGTAGCTGACACCCAAAGGATGATGAGAAGCCAGACATGTGGAGAGTGGAGGGAACAGCATGTCCAGGAAGAGGGAACAGCATGTGTAGGAAAAGGGAACAGCGTGTGTAGGAAGAGGGAACAGCATGTACAGGAAGAGGGAACAGCATGTCCAGGAAGAGAGAACAGCATGTGCAAAGGCTCATAGAGAGGAACGAGTTCATCACGTTGGAACTCCTGGATGAAGCCAGTATGGTCAGACTGTAGTGACAGGGAGCAGAGTGGGAGAGGCAAGGTTGGGGGGCCAGGCCAGGCAGGGACCAGGTCACACACTTGTAAAGATGGCTCATTTGGGGATTTCATTCTCTACAGCCGACCATGAGGATCATCTACTCTTCAGATTTGCTCACAAATCGGATGTTATTTGGACACCCTGTGGTACATGGGCGCTTTGAAGACTCCAGTGAAAAATCTAGATCAGCGTTGTCCATTGTGGTGGCCCCTGGACACAGGAGGCTGTAGAGAAATTTAGATGTGACTGCTCCCGGTTGAGATGCGCCTGAAGTATAAAATGCATGCTGGGTTTTAAGACTTATTATGAAAAAGAGGGTGTAGAATACTTCCTTAATACATTTTTTAATCAATGCTATATTGAAATGATAATGTTTATATTGGGTTAAATAAAACATACTGCAAAAATTAATTGCACCTATTTATTTTGCCTTTTAAAAATGTGGCTTCTAAGAAATTAAAAATTGCCTATGTGGCTCGCATGCTAGTGGACAGCACTGCTGTCACCCTCCTGCCCAGGAAAAGTGTTCCCAGCACACAGAATCGTGCAGGCAATTTCAGGAGTCCCCTTTCCCCCAGTGCTTTGGAGAGCTCTGAGACTGCCCAGAGTAAAAAATGGAGAAGGCACAATCTGGAGAATGGGAACTGTCCAGGTAGACACGGTGGGGAAGGGCATTTGCTTCAGAGGGAACCACACCGTGGCAGCCCAGAGGCAACAGCGTGGCGCGCCTGGGACCCAGAAGCACTGGGTGTGGGCGTGTCGAGGTGCGCGGGGACAGCAGCTGGAGATGAGCTCAGCCTTGAAGGCAGGGGGAGGGTCTCTGTTTCGCCCCTGTGTTCTCTGAGGCTGTGCTTTTCAATACGCTAGCCACGGGGGCTAGTTAGATGGAAGTCAGCTGAAACTAAGTACAATGAAAGTCTCCGTGCTCAGCAGCACTGGCCACGCTTCGGGTGCTGGGCAGCTGTGTGCAGCCTGTGGGGTGCAGGGGGCAGCGCCCATGCAGAGCAAAAAGAGGTCGTCCCCGGGGCCGTTTGGGGGCTCTGCCCTCCCCAGGACCCTGCAGCACCTCTCCCGACCCCCCTTTCCAGCTCTGGATTATCCCCAGCATCCTCGGCAGCTCCAACCTCTACTTCCTCTCGGATGACAACTGGGAAGCGATTTCCGCCTGGATCTACGGTGTCGGCCTGTGTGGCCTCTTCATGGTCTCCACTGTGTTCCACACAATCGCCTGGAGGAAGAGCCACCTCAGGTACCCCCTGTGCAGCCCGGGGTGGTGGTGGGGGACTGGGGGTGCCCTGCGTGGGCCCCAGCTGGGCAGGGCCGGGGTGGAGGGGCCGCTGAGCCAGTCCCCGCCCCAGGCAGGTGGCGTCGAGCCTCTCCGGGAGGACACGAGCAAATTCCCCAGTCTTTGCAGTCCTCCTGTAAGGCTGGGGCCAGAGTCCTTGTTTGATAGAAGAGGATACTGAGGGTCACAGTGGTGGCAGGATGGGCTTGGGGTCGTGCCGCTAGTCGTGGCCAAGCTAGGAGCTCATCCTTGGCCCCCTGTAGAGTGAGGGGACAGCTGGCCCATTGTAGCACCTGCAGAGGCTGCCCCCTCCCCATTCTCTCCCTCTCCCTGGGTCTCCCTGGAGCCCCACTGTCTCGGTGTCCTCAGGCCACTGTAGCAAAGCACCACAAACTGGGGGGCCTGAAGGTACAGAGTCCCATTCGCTCACAGCTCTGGAGACCAGAGGTCCAAATCCAGGGGTCGGCAGGGCCACGCCTCCTCTGTGGGCTCTAGGGGAGGATCCTTTCTGCCCTTCCAGCTCCTGATGGCCCCAGGTGTCCCTTGGCTTGTGGCCACATCTGTCCCAGCTCTGAGTCTGCCACCCCCTGTGTGTCTACATGTCCATACCCATCTCCTTTCTCTCCCGAAGATGCCAGCCCTTGATTTCGGGCCCACCCTCAGTCTGGGAAGAGCTTGCCTCACTAATTACACCTGCAAACACCCCATTTCCAAAGGCCGTGTTTTGAGGTTTTAAGTGGACATGAATTTGTGTGTGGGGGGTCCTACTGAACCCATTACACGCCCCCCATGGGGTCAGGGAGAGCGATGGCAGGGCCTGGCCTTAGGTGCACCCCCAGCTGCCCTGGTCTGGGCACTGGCCAGCTCCTCTGGGGACGTGGTCACTTCAGGAAGCCAGTGGAGACCTGTGGGCACAGCCCCCTGCCTGCACCTGGGACCGGCAGCCCTCTCCCCTCATTTCTCAGCAGCTAACATGGGGGTCTCATTGGGGCTCCCCCAAACGCATTCACACCCACCTGCTCATTCAATGGAACCCTGGGAAAGGCCAGAGGCAGGAGGTGAGAAGTCCCGGGGGCAGGGGGCACTTAGAGGCCCTCCCTGGGTCCCAAGGCTGGGCCCCCTGAGTGACCTAGGGCAGGTCTCTGGGTCCCCGAGGCTCACTCTTGCTACTGCAAAATGGGAATAAGGGACATTTGCTCGGAGGGTTGTGGGGACAAACCACTGAGCTCACACTGGGCGCCAGCTGGACCCGATACACTGTTGCCATTGTTTTTTTTTTTTTTCCTTCACTTTTAAGAATAGATTTTATTTTTCAGAGCAGTTTCAAGTTTACAGAAAAATTGTGCAGACAGTGCAGAGAATTCCAGCTTCCCTGTTATTAACCCCTGGCATTGGTGTAGTAGCTGTTAAAATCGATGAATGGCCCATTAGCAGCTCCAGCCCGCGGTTTGTATTTGGATGTACTCTGATTTGTGCAGTTCTCGGGGTTTTGACAAATGTGTCATGTTGAGTCTCCACCACAGAGCGGTTCCACTGCCTGAAAACTGCCCCGTGTTCACCTGTGCATCCCGCCCCCGGCAGCCCCGAGCCTTTCGCGGTGTCCTTGGTTTTGCCTTTTCCACGATGCCATCTGGTTGGAACCACACAGCACAGGAACTTTCCAGAAGGATTTCTCTCACTTAGCAATCTGCACTTAAGGTTCCGTCTTGTCTTATCGTGGCTTGAGAGCTCATTTCTTTAGATCATGGAATCCTTTTCCATTTATGGGTGTGCTGTGGGTCTTTTAAGGCAAGGTTTTCACTGTGTCCATGTCCCATGGTGGCCCTGTGGCCGAGAGGAGGCATGGAGGGGTTGACTTTTCACCGACACGCAGGGCCCATGACTCCAAAGATCCGGCATTTCAGGCACATGTTGCAGGTGGGGAATTCAAAACTCCCAGGGGCTCTTCCCCTTCCTGAGGCCTCAAGCTCGGGCCCCCTGAGGGACTCTGGGCAGGTCCCTGGGTCCCCGAGGAAATTCCTTAAACCCAGAACTGTCCCCATGTCTGTCTTGCTCCAAAACCCAAGCTGGACCTGGTACCCCATGCTCAAGAGCACCTCTGCTGCTATCGCAATTTCAGTTTCTGGGCAGCTTCAACCACAGGCCCGTCTTCTTAGGCAGAGCAGTCGAGAACGCTGGGGACACGCTGATGTCCAGTGGCGCAAGGCGGCACCTCTGCCTTGGCCGTCGTGGCTCTCTTGCAGCTCTCAGGTAGTTCATTCCACGGTGGCTCCTGAAGGAGATGCGTGTGACGACCTCTGGACTATCGGAGAAGGTGTCAGAGGGCCAGTGCAGTCCACCCTCTTATGTTCAAATAGCGGCCAGTGAAACCCCATCAAAATGGGTGCTCCATCTGCGCCTGCCCCAGGATTTCCGTGTGCTCTGGCCGTGCAGCGGTAAAGCATCGTGGTAAAGGACGGGGGTTCTGCTCTTTGCCAGCAGCGTGACGCCGTACTTTAGATTTCTCATCTGTAACTTGGTGGGTGCCACTATGGCACCTACCCCAGAGGTGGGATGAGCGTGAAAGCTTGTAAAGGGCTCAGAATCGTGCCATGATTATGTGCGCGCTCTATGCGTGTTAGCTATTATGAATTTTATTTCTAGGAAAACACGCCATCGGTGCAATGAGTGCCTCCATTCATGGAATCCCTGCTCAAGTTTATGGAGGGCTAGACAGAATCACAGGTTGTACTAGGTACCTCTTGCTGTATAACAAACTACCCTAAACCAGAGTGGTTTAAAGTAACAATTAATGTTGATTATCCCTCGTAGCCTCAGAGGATCAGGAATTCAGTAGCTTTACCATGTGATTGAGAGGGCAGCTGAGGTTGCAATCATTCGAAAGTGTGACTGTGGCCGGACGCCGGCTTCCCAGGGGGTATGGTCCTGCGGCTCGCGAGTTGGTGCTGGATGTTGGGGTGACAGATTCGGTTCACACGCACATGGCCTCTCCATGGCCATACAGTGGCAGCTGTCCCCAAAGTCAGGCCTTCAAGAAAACAAGAGGGGAGCTAGACTTTCCCTTATGTGCTAGCCTCGGGAGACCCCCACTGTCCTTTTGCAGTATCCCACTGGCGAGCCGAGTTTGCCCTGCTTGTTGTGGGAGGTCTTTCCCCAGCGACAAGGGTCACTGGGCACCATCTTGGAGGCGGGCTGCCAACTGGCCAACACGTTTGAGGGCCGCAGTTGGCCCTTCGAGGTGAGGCCACCATAAAAAGAGCTGGCATTTAAGGGGCACTGCTGGCTGTGCTGAGTGTTGAGTCATTTAATTCTCACAACACGCCAGGGACCAGGTGCTGGCTCCTGCTTCATTCACAGATGAGGATCCTGAGACCCGAGTGGGTACCTAACTTGTCTGAGTTTCTCACACCCCTGATAGCAGAGCTGGACCTGAGGCACACAGTTCAGTATTTGTGCACTTCCTTTAGCCACAGAGTTCTTTCTTTTTTCAACTGAAAATTTCCCAGAAGCCTAGTATAGAACAGAGAAGCAGAGTTGCGTGGATTAAAGTGGGGGAAGCCTCCCCCACCATGGGGACCCCCGAGGCATCTCCCAGAAGCCCTTGGGTGGTTGGGATCCTGGTTTGGGAACCATGATTCTGGTCACTTACAGTTGGGGAAACTGAGGCCTGAGGGCTGGGGCAGGCAGAGGTGGTGGGCTCTGAGCCTAGGCCCCCTCCCCTGCTGTGGTGGGGCAGGTCAGTCCCGGAGGCCCCTTCCTGCTGCCATAACCTCTGACCTTCTGCCCTAGGATGGTGGAGCATTGCTTGCACATGTCCGACAGGATGGCCATCTATTTCTTCATCGCAGCCTCCTATGCCCCGTGGTGAGTGCCCAGTTGTGCCGTGGGGACGGATTGGGCTCTGCTGCTTTTTTCTGTTCTAATGGATGTTTTCTAATTGGGTGGGTAAGATGGCCACGTGCTACAAAAGGGTAGAGGCACTCTACACCCACTGGGGTGGCCATAATGAGAAAAGAGGAAAACAGCAGGGCTGGCGAGGATTTGGGACACAGGAACCCTCGTGGTTGCTGGAAGGTAAAATGGGGCAGCCGCTGCGGGAAACACTTTGGTGGAACTTTGGGAAGTTAAATGTAGAGCTATCACATGGCTCGGCAATTCCGCTCCTAGATGTAGACCCAAGAGAACAGAAAGCTGGGACGCACAGATACTTGCACACCAGTGTTCACGGCAGCCTTATTCATAGGAGCCGGAAAGTGGAGACAACCCAGTTGTCCATCAGTGGGCAAGTGGATCAACAAAATGTGGTCTCTCCGCACAATGGAATAGTATTCAGCCCTCAAAAGGAATGAAGGTCTGATACATGGTATGACAGGGTGAACCTGGAAAACACTGTCTGAGTGAAAGAAGCCAGACACAAAAGGACATCTATTGGATGATTCCACTTACATGAAATATCTAGAATAGGCAAGTCCTCAGAGGCAGAAAGTAGAGGCTGTGGGGAAGGGTTGTCTCCAAAGTTATCATTTAATGGGGATAGAGTGTCTGTTGGGGTGATAAAAAAGTTTGGATACAGGATGGTGAAAGCCGCTGACGGGACACTTATATATGGCTAAGATGGCAATTTTTATGTGATATATTTTACCCCAGTAAAAAAAATTAAGAAAAAGTAAAAGATAAATGTAGAGAGACTCCTTCCATCTCATTCCCCTCCTGGAGGCAATGGCTTATTATCAATTTCATTCCTTCTAGAATTAGTTTATACACTGAAGAGCAAATACATATATATACATAGCATATAAATATATACAATATTATAAATACATTGAAATAGTTATATATTAAATTCATAGGTTTATATAGGCATACAAATATACCTATACTTTCCTCCTACATTTAATACAAAAGGAAGGATAGTAAACAAACTGTTTTGCTCTCTTAATGATGTAACTTGGGGTATTTTTTCCATTGGTGCTCCCCTTTTCAAAGCTGTATAATATTCCACCACCACCCCGTATTTTTGGATACTGATGACAGGAGGACATCGCACTACTTTGCTCTCGCAGTGCCACCGTGGATATCCTTGTCTGTACATTGTAGAGCAGATGTGTGTGGGTGTATTGGCTTGAATCGTATGAAATTGCCGACCGTCAGCCCTTTATGACCTGCAAAAATGGCAACTTCGTATGGTTGAACTTAATCTCTGTGGGATAAATTCCTAGTATTGGAATTTCTGGGTTGCAGGAGGATGGACATGATTAACTTCGCTAGATATTGCCAGATGACCCTCTGGAGAGACCGCACTAGTTTAATCTTCCCTAGCAGAGGATTTGGGATCTCGAACTTGATTTAGAACAGATCCAGAACGTTCTGGAATAATGAAATGTGGAGCTTCAAGTCACAGCCTGGGGAGTGTTTACCTGCAGAGCGCTTGGCCTGGGTCCCTGATTGGGGAGAAGGACAGTTCCACACACGTTTGCTGCACGTGGACTCTGCGCCCGGGCAGTGCTGAGTGTAGGATGCTGAGGGCCT
Organism: Myrmecophaga tridactyla; assembly: GCA_004026745.1. Taxonomy (NCBI): domain Eukaryota; kingdom Metazoa; phylum Chordata; class Mammalia; order Pilosa; family Myrmecophagidae; genus Myrmecophaga; species Myrmecophaga tridactyla. The sequence continues at coordinate 5,550 of PVIY010055020.1, read as the reverse complement.
GGAGATGGAGAGAGGCCTGGGATAGGGCAGGGCGGCCCAGTGGACTGGGCTGGGGGGTCTCTGGGAAGGCTTCTTGGAGGAGGTATCCCACACTGAAAATCTTCCCATTGGCCTCTGAGGAGTAGGGAGCCATAGAAGGTTTGGTGTTACACTTTTGCCAAGGTATTTGATTTCTACTTCTGGCTCTCATAAATGAGGTATTCTGTTTCATTATATCAGCTAATAAACTTTTTTTTTTTAACTAGTGAAATTGTGAGTTTACAGAACAGTCATGCATAAAATACAGAATTCCTATATACCACCCTATTTTTAAACCCTTGCATTGGTATGGAACATTTATTACAATTGATGAAAGCACATTTTTATAACTGTACTATCAATTATGTCCGTGGTTTAACTTAGGGTTCACTGTTTGTGTAATGCAGTTTCATGGATTTTTTAAAAAAGTATATTCTATTACCATATATACAGCCTAACATTTCCCCTTTTAACCATATGCAGATATGCATTTTAATGCTGTTATGTTTGCAATGTTGTACTGTCATCACCACCATTCATTACCAAAATATTTCCATTGTCCCAAATAGGGGCTCTGCACATTTTAAACCTTAACTCCTTATTCCCTATCCCCACTCTGTCTCCTGAAAACCTATATTTTAGATTCTGATTCTATGGGTTTGCTTATTCTAATTATTTCGTATCTGTGAGTTCGTACAATATTTGTCCTTTTGTGTCTGGTTTATTTCACTCAGTAAGATGTCTTCAAAGTTTCTCCTTGTTGCATGCCTCAGAACCTTATTCCTTTTCTTTGGCTGAATAATATTCCATTGCTTGTACATGCTGCATTTTGTTTCTCTGTTCATCAGTTGATGGGTTGCTTCCATCTTTTGGCAATTGTGAATAATGCTCCTGTGAACATCAGCGTACAAATATAAGCTGGTTTTGTTTGTCTCTGCAAAGGCTGTTGATTTTTAAATAATTTTTATTGTGGTAAGATACATGCAACACAAAATTTCTCCTTGTAACCACTTCCATGGGTACAATTCAGTGATATGAATCACACCCTCAACATTGGGCTGTCTCCACCCCAAGCAATTTCTCAAAGCTTTTCGTTGCCCCAGATAGAAACTCGGGCCCCTTTGAGCACGAACTCGCCCCCCCCAAGACCCCACCCCCCCAAGACCCTGGCAACCTCTAATCTACTTTCTGTGCCTGTGAATTTGTTTATTCTACATACTTCATACAAGTGGGTTGGTACAGTATTTATCCTTTGTGTCTGGCTTATTTCAGGCCACGTGAGGCTCATCTGTGTCGTCACATGGATCAGAGCCGCATCCCTTTTTACGGCTGAATAATATTCCACTCCATGGCCCCCCATTTTGTTGATCCATCAAAAATGGATGGACACGTGGGTTGTGTCCACCTTTGGGCTCTTGTGGATGACGCTGCCCTGACCCTCGGTGTTCCGAAGAGTCCAGGCTTTTCAGTGCTTTTGGGTGTGTGTCTAGAAGCAGAATTGCCGGGTCGTATGGTAGTTTTGATGTTAACTTGTTGAGGACTGAAACTGTTTTCCATGAAAGCCATTCAGTTTTTAAAAACTTTTTACCGAGGTGTAAGATGCCCGGAGATGCATCACTGTCTAAATGGGCATCTCGATGAGTCTCACCCATCGAAAGTACCCTGGTAGCCGGCACCCCAGAACCCCCCGAGGATGGCTTCTATCCTGATTCTATCATCCCGTAATGGTTTTGCCTGTTTTTGAACTTTACCGTAACGGAGTCTTCATTCTTTTGGGTCTTGCTTCTTAGCCCCTTGGCGTCAAGTTAGGTGACAGTCACAGGTCACAGGTGTCATCCGTTTGTCATCGCTGCAGAGTGTCCCCTGGGCGTGCCCCACCCCCCGCCGCGTCTCCACCTCCCTGTTAGTAGGCAGGAGCATGGCGCCCAGGCCTGGGTGGTGTCCCCGTGCCGTCGCACCCATGCCCGTGGCACGCCTCCCTGTCACGGCTCCTCGGAGAACGTGGCGCAGGCCGTGGACACGCCTCTGGGTTTGCACAGACGGGCGGCTGTCTCACGAGCAGAGGCTGTCGTGGGTGCAGGAGAGGAGAACCGAGGCAGAGCTGTGAGCGTGGGCAGTGCGAGGGGGAAGGACTGAAATGAGAGGCTGCGGGAGAACGTAGGGGAGCGACGCAGTGACCGCCGGACAGGGGACAGGGGAGGGCAGCGGGGAGAGCTGGGGTGTCCAGATGCCAGTGGGTGTCAGGTGTGGGGCAGCCCCGCTGCTGTCTGTCCAGCTGGCCCTGGGCAGGGGCGGGGGCTGGAGGCCCTCCTGCAGGCCGGTCGGCTTCTGGTTTTCACACAGCCAGCTGCGCAGGTGTCCCGGGTGAGGCCAGGAGAGAAGCCTTGGCAGGGAGCTTGTTCTGGGCAGCGGCCTCCGGTTCTTTCCGTGTCGTCCGAAGCTAACGCTTGGGCCATCAGGAGCTGGTGAGGCCATCTTCCGGGTTGGTGGCCAAGCAGGGTGAAGCTGAGCCTCGTGCACTAAGTGTGTGTTTTTGCACAGCCCCAGACGCTGCCCTCCCCCTTGCTGGTTTCACACCGGCGCGTGTGTCCCTTGTGCCCCGTCTGTGACAGGTAGAACCCCGGCTCCAGGCAGCTCCTGCGCTGGGACATGACCACAGGGCCATTGAGCCATACTCAGAGGTCGTGGCTCCGTGTCCTGGCTGACAAGGGTGTCCACCCGCTGTCCCTGTCACCTTCACAACCTTGGCCACGTCCTTCAGCACCTGGGACAGGTGTGGCGCGGAGCCCCCAGCTTTCTGCAGGCCACCGTGTCCTCCTGCACCTTTGGGGCCGGAGGTGGCCTGTGCTCTCTCCTACTTTTCGGGGTCCAGCTTTTTCTTCTGACCGCTGGCCCTGGCCCGCGGTGGCCTCCAGCCCGCGTGAGAATAAGAAAATCAACGTGATCCACCAGGTGCGGGCGCAGAGATGAGAGCAGGCGGTGACCAGGATGGAAACGGGGGCTGCGGGCCTGGGGAAGCAAATCCAAGGTGAAAGCCACGTCGTGATGGGATGAAGGAATAAATTCGATGCAGCAAAGCACAGCAGGAAAACTACTTGAAAACCAAATACTGACATACAGAAAAGGCTTGAGAGAATCAGGGAGAACGCATTATTTTTTAAAAGCCAAAAATGAATGCAGCCAGAGAGAAGCTGGTCAAAAGGAAGGATAGATAGGGAGAAATTGTTCAGGCACTGAGGATGACAAAAACAAATCTCTTTTAAAGGGGAAAACTCAGGCTGGCCTCCAGATGGGCTCTGGCATCTTTCAAACGCTGAGATGGGGGACGCTAATACAGATTTCCCAAGGTGGATTTCAGAGTACACTTGCCTAGTGGTTCATTCGGAGATGAAAACAATGGGAAAACTTTCTCATACATGAAAGAAACCAGGGAACACAGTACCTGTGAGCAGTCCTTGGGGGAAAAAGAAAAAGCTACATTGACAACAAAATCTCGCCAATTAAAAGAAGAGTCCAAATAAAGAACTCAGGAATGGTAGTGAAAGTTGACTCCGTTAAAAAAAAAGAACAAATATCAAACAGTTGTTTGGTGTGACTAGAGAACAGGCTATGACTGTGACAACCTTAAGAAGGTAAAGGTAACAATTTCTCTGAGAAAAACGGGGCCATTGCGAGCAGAAGGTTGGAGAAAGTGTGAAAACACGAATATCCCTGCCTGTCCCCGCAGGGAGTCACCGGAAGAGTAGACAGCGGAAACATAATCTGAAAAAATCCACCTCCTCGAGCTTTTCATAATTTATTCTCTTAACTTTAGCGTCCAAAGTAAGTTTTATGGTGAAGAATGATTTCGGCAATTTTTTTTTTCTCTTCTTCTGATAAAGTCCAGTTCCAATGAAAAGTGATCCTTTGTATTAAGGATAATGTAATTTGATTTCCCTCCTTTCCTCCTTCTCTGTCCACCCTTCTGCCTTCCCCCTTTTCACCACCCGGACCTCTGCCCCTCGCCCTGCTTCTGTATCTGCTTATGAAGATAGGCAGGATGAGGTCCACCGACAGTTATTGGGGGCCGTGGAGTGTGGGTGATTCTTTTTCGAGCTCTGCGTTCTCTGGCACTGCTTAACACCTTCTTGACGGCACTCGGACCCTGAACGAATTACTCTTCGCAGAAGTTCTGTAGGACACGTTCTCATTCAAGAAACACATTCCAGGAGAAAGGCCAGCGCCCATCCCCCGACCCCCACCCCACCTCCCACTAACTGTCCCTTTCCAGATGCAACCTCTGTTACCGCTGGAAGCTTCCGCTCGGGTCTTTTTCTGTGCATTTACCCTTATCTCTTCACATGTACAGATAACATCGTCCTCTTACTCCTGACTCAGCCCCGCCCCCACTTGAGACAGATGGACAGACGGACCGTCCTTGCATTTTTTAAACCGCTGCGAGTTCCTCCAAAGGATGGGTTATGAATCGGGGTCCAGGCAGGAGACCAACCCCATATGATGACTGCACCAGGGAAGTCCATAGCGTGCATACTTAGTAGGCGGTGGAGGTCCTGGAGCATTGAGTGCTGAGAGATAAAGAGAATTCTGCAGAATGCAGCAGCCGCGGCAGGTAACAGGGGCAGCCGCCACCACCCCCCAGCCCAGGCGGAGGGGGAGCAGCTGAGGCCCAGCCCCCTCTTCCCACGGGAGTTGAGAGCCACGCCTTGTCGGCAGGGCATGGCCTTGGCGCTCCAGGGGGCACAAGAGAGGGTGCAGGGAGCAGCTACACTCAACAGCTGGAGAAACCCCAGTCTGGGCTGAGCAGTGGGAAAAAAATCAACGCTCTCCAGGAGGCTTGCAAGAGACCCCCAGGAACCAGGAGGGAAGGGCTGCTGCCCCTGCAGAGCTGACAAAGCTCCACACCGTGCCAGCCGCAAAGGAAGCAGAGCTACGGGCCTGGCTCCCTCATCGCAGAACGGGCCGAAAGGGAGAGGCGTGGAGCTGAGAGGCAAAAACCGGTCACCAGCGCAGACGTGAACCATCGTGCTTTTCCTTCCCCTTTCTGTAGCCATTTGGGTGAGTTTTAGTTTTTCCCCACTGTGCCTGCACGGGGATGGACAGCCTCATCTGTGCCGCTTTATGGAAAAACAAAACAGCATTTCTTTGCACAGTCCCTGGAATTGGATGGCAGGGTCACAGGGTTTGTGCACCTCAGAGCCTGTTAGAGTCTATAAAATGGCCCTCAAAACAGGCTTTGCTGGCTGATACCAGCACTGGTTTACAAGGCCCTTTCTCGTCACGCTTGGGCATGGTTAGCTTTGCTGATTTCCCTCCTGATAATTGCTTGGTATTCCCATCTGGCTAACACTTTCTCTGCCTCTTCATGGGTCTTCCCACCAGAACTCATGTCTCAACTGTGGAGTCACAGGTGACAGGGGTTCTCTGGGGCCGGTTTGCCCAGGACAGCCAGTCTGACAGCTAGGTCCCAATGGGCCCCCAGGCTGCATCCCCAGGCTGCACCCCCAGGCTGGGCCCCCTCAGGCTGCACCCCTC